>PVHP010027524.1:0-23783 GCA_004024765.1 Zapus hudsonius | reverse complement strand
TATAAATCCAAATGTTTGACTATTTATTGCTCTGGAAATTAATTGGTCAACACTTAGATATGTGTAGCTCTTAGAAAACTGTGCAGTTGGGCTGGAGAGATGGCTCAGAGGTTAAGGCACTTGCCTCCAGTGCCTAAGGCCCCTGGTTCAATTCCACAGTACCCTCATAAGCCAGACCCACATGGTGGTGGCCCTGGTACGTACTCTCTCTCTCTCTCTCTCTCTCTCTCTCTCTCTCTCTCTCTCTCTCTCTCTCTCTTGAAAATGAATAAATAAATTATTTAATAAAAAAGAAAACTGTACAGTTATTTCAATGACATTCTTTTGCTTAACATATTTTGTTTTCCTTTTAAATTGAGAACTTTAATGAACATACAGTAATTTTATTATGTTCTGTCCCTTTATCCCTTCTGTTCATCTTTCCCCCAGCCTCTGTCCCCTGAGGACCCCTCCTTTTAAGGTATTTCCTCCTCTGTCCTATTGTCTCATTCTTTTTGTCATCCATCTTCCATGACACAATGTTGATGGGCTCAGAACTGTGCTGATCTTGTGGGGATATTGGTAACAACACAGTCACTAGTCATTTCAGGTCAGAGGGAAATACAGGGAACATACAGTGCTCCACAGTATGCCTTTGCACCCCGAGGACTCTATATTCTTTCAGCTCCTCTTCCCCAATGTTTTCTGAGCTCCAGACAATCATCTCTAGTGATGAGTTTTGAGTCTCCTCAGTGGCTACCAGCATCTCACTAGAGATGGTTCTCTGGTGAGCAGTGAGAAAAGCATTCATATTCTTTTCACAGCTGCCTGTACAATGTCCCCTGAGCCCCTGATGGTTCTGATAGAGTTGACTTATGTAATGCTAAGTTGTGGAATATCTCTACTTGTCATTTTAATGAGCCCCCAGTCTCTACAGTACTTGCTGCCATCTATAAAATGAAGGTTCTTGAACCAAATACCTGATCATGATTAATCAAAGGGCTTAAATAGGCACATCATCAGGCTGTTTGATGGGCATAAAGTCTCTGTCCAGCTGAAGGACAGTGAGGCTTCCCTCAGGGTCTATGACCTTCTATGCCAAACGTTTTAGCATATTTTTGTGACACCATTTTATGACTTGGGTTTAGAATCATCCTATGACTCATACAGGAAAAGCTACTTATTTAACCAAATTTGTGTTGATCAGTTAAATTACTGTTTCATACTATATTCTTGGCTCAAAATGATTTTTTACTTTTTTAAGAATCAGATGCCCTTCCAAAACACCTTTATCTCAAAGTAATTTTTATAGACAGCATACTTGGAAATTCACCAGTATTTATTATAGAAAGCATACTTGAAAATAGGTGTTTATTTTGCTTTGGTTTTTAATATAATGTGATCAAAATATGATTATGATTAATAGTACAAGCAGAGAGATCACTCAAGCACACATCCTAGTGGTTTGTCTACCATTTAGATAAGTAGTAATTCCAACATGCTTCAATTTCCACATCCATTAAGCAGATTATTACCAACACTTAATGGTCATAATAAGGATTCAATAGACTGAATATATGTTTGATAACCATGGCTGCTAGGAGCAGCACTGTCCATCTGCTTAGGGTACTTCTGCCTGCTCTATTGTCATTTTTCTAATTGCACAATTTTTATTATTTACTAAATAGTAAGTTTTCTTATGCCTTTTTTGGATCTCCTAATTTCCCCCCCCACACACACTTAATCTTCTCTTCTTATCCATCTCCTCTGCTTATCCCTTTCCAAACCTAGTATCCTCCCCACCCCCACCCCCCTCACTGACTTCATATCACTTGTGTTTCATTACCTCCTTCCCTTAAGGCCTCTCCTCTCCCTTTCCTCACTGTCCTGGTTCTTTTTTAAATTCCTTGTCTCTGCAGACACTCCAGGTTGTACTTACAAGCCTGGAGATTTGAAACTAGAGCCCACTTATGAGAGAGAGAACATGTAGCATTTATCTTTTTAAAAAATATTTTATTTATTAATTTTCAAGCAGAGAGAGAGAGAGAGAGAGAGAGAGAGAGAGAGAGAGAGAGAGAGAGAGAGAGAGAGAGCGCACCAGGGCCTTGTGGGTCTGGCTTATGTGGAATATTGGGGAATTGAACCAGGGCCTTAGGCACTGGAGGTAAGTGCCTTAACCGCTGAGCCATCTCTCCAGCCCGCATTTATCTTTTTGAATCTGAGTTACTTACCTTACTCAATATGTTTTTCCAGTTACATGAATTTTCAGGAAATTTCATAATTTTGCTTATCTTTACATCTGAGTAAAATTCCATTCTGTATATGTACACATTTTTATAATTCATTCATCATGTATATCCAGGCTAATTCCATTTTCTGACTATTGTGCATAGAGTAATTGAGTAAGGAACATTGATATGTATCTCTATTACATGGTTATAAGACCAGTAGTGGTGTAGATAGCTGGATCATAGGGTAATTTTATTTTTAGCTTCTTGGAGAACTTCAGTACTGATTACCCAGCGGATGTACCAGTTTCCATTTCTACCAACACATCTTTGCCAGCACTTTTGTCATTTGTTTGCATCATGATTGTCCTTCTGACCAGCATAAAACAGATTCTCAAATTAATTTAGATTTCCCTAATTACTATGGATGTTAAACACTTTTAAAACATTTATTGACCATTTGTATTTCTTCTTTTGAGAACTTTGTTCAGTTTCATAGCCCATTTTTAGTTGTGTTGTTCCTTTTCTTGATGTTTAATTTTTGAGTTCTCTCTGTGTACTCTAGATATTAATCATCTGTCAGATGTATGACTGGGAAAGATTTGTGTTCCATTCTGTATGCTGCCTCTTGACTTGGTTGATTTGTTGTGGTTGTGGCTGTTATTTGAGTTGGGAGTTTCTCTGCTATACAATAGCAAGAGGCAGAGAAACAAAAGCAGCATGGAAACATGGAACCACTGTAGAAACAGACACAAAGATCAAAGGAAAAGAATTCAAGATCCAGGTATAAGTTCATTTAACTAGAGCTTCTTGATTTTTGACAATGATGCCAAAAGTACATACTGAAGAAATCACATCTTTATCAAATGGCTCTAGGAGAACTAAATATCTCTATGTAGAAGACCGAAACTAGACCTTAGCTTTCACCCTGCGCAGACATCAACTCCAAGTAGATCAAAGACATCAATGCAAGACTTAAAATGGAGACAGCTAGAAGAAAATATAAGGAGTATGTGTCAAGATACATACACAGGGAATGATTTTTTTAATAGGATCCTAGTTTCCTAGGACATGAGCTGACATTGATAAAAGATATGTTTATAATGTAAATGGCATATATCTTCATAGTTTTGAATGCCTTTTGAATATTTCAGTGAAATTTAGCAATATGAAAGGACTTTTCCATGACTTGAAATTGTGTTGTCACTAATGTTGAATAGTTTTCACCTTAGCCAAAGAAATTATCCTCACTCAACTTTGTATGCATACATTTCTAGGTACTTAGCCATAGTCATACCAAACTTATTCAGAGAACTGGTAAGATGAATGGTGAATTAAGTGTAATATTCATTGATATGAACAATAATATGGTGATCAATGTAAGTCTGTTTTGTTTGAATTCATAGAACTGCAGTGGTAAATAGTTTTATTCAGGAGTCACATTTATACAGATATTTTAATAATGCCAAGAAAAATATTCAAAAATGCTACTCTGGTTTTAAATGTGTTATCTATTATCTATTATATTTGCATTTGTATCACTCAAATAATAAAATCATATTTAAGTAACCCCTATCTGTATTGTACTGTTTTCAGAGTGTATAATAACTAGTTGAAGAGAATCCTGACATCTTTCACACTAAATAATAGCAAGAAATGCAAGAAGAGAGAATTTCTTGGCAAATGATGTTGCATGTTGTAATATATTAAAATTCAAAATGCCATGTATCCTGTTTATTCTTTACATTTAAAAAATATAAGCTCAGTGAATTTAAATGGTTTTTTCAATTTCACACATCTGATGGAAGTCTGAACTTATATTTCTCAAATTTCAATGTGCCTGCAGTTTGTAGAGCTTGAAAATTGATGAGTGACATGATAAATATTGCTTGACAATTTATACATTTGGTTGTGTTTTATTTTTAAAACAAAATATGTACAACTTGCAAATTTCATGGAAAATTATAAAGGGCAATATTTAAAATTCATAAAATAGGGTAAAAACAAAATCATACTGTGTTCCTATATTTCTTTTGTTCCATAAGAAAAAAACATCTTTGAAACTAGAATTATAAAGTCCATGGATTCACAGGAAACAGAAAGAACTAGACTGGTTATTTGAAGATTCCCTGAAGTCTTTTGAAAGTGAATTGTTTGGATTAAATGAAAAATTTGTATGCAGTAAAAATAAATCTCTAAGAACCAGAGAAACTCTGGGTGAAAACCAGGTTTGAATTTTTCTGTCCATTAAGGGTAACAGGGACACTGTTGTAGACATTAAGAATGCTGACTCATGAACTATATAAAAGCAGCCAAGAGTATACAGTAATTGGAGTACTTAGAGAACTGATGATGAATGTTAGCTAAAGAAAAAAGGTAATTTTCAGATGATAGAGAAACTCAGAAAAGTGACACATAGGACCCTGTCATAGTCAGTTCCACATTGCTAAGATGAATATCCAAATCATACACAGTTTATGGGAGGAATGGGTTCATTTCAAGCTTACAAATTCAGGAGAAGTTCCATCAGTGGCAGAAGAAGCTGATTACTTACATTTGAGCAGAGAGAGAAAAAGTGCAGCAAGGAAAACACCAAAAGCAGCAAACACAAGCCCAGAGCTTAAACTCCTTGCACATACCTTTGGGTTGAAATTCAGATCTGCCCCCAGGAAATGCTCTCTAGCAGACTGATGGAGACTCAGGCAGGAAGTTTAACCTTAATTAAAAAAATACTTGAGGCAATGGGGAACATACATTCAAACCACCACAGAGGCTAAGAAGAGGAGTGATGGGCAAGTTGTGCTATTCAGGAAGTCTTCTTTCTACCAACTGCTGGTCACTATAATTGGGTCACAGTATATGCAAGCAGTATCCTAATTAAGAAAATAGAATATTCCCAAGACCAAGATGTTCATGAATCATCGAATACGTGAGGAAAGCCAATACCCCACAAATAACAAATCAATTAAAACATAATCAAAATATCCTTAAGAATCATAACCTATGTCTTTATAGAGATATGTTGAGATAAAGTATATTGTAATCAGGTCATAATGTACGCAGTATACATTCATATTTAAATACTTGAAGAACAGTAGAGTAGTAAAATGTGCAGCACTGAAAGAGGAAGTTGAATAGACAAATTTCTGAGAATGAAGTACGAAGTGCCAATGGGAAAAAATTGGAGCTACTGAAGGAAAAAATTAAACATTGTTCTTTGTACTTAATTAGAAGCCCAATTGGTATATTAAAGAAAAGAGCTAAAATATATAGAAGAAAGTTAGGACACCAACTTCCAGTGATGAATGGAATTTAGATGGGAGAGTGTAAAAGGCAAAGTGGCAAGATTTTACAAAATTAGTGATAAACAAAAGTTGCAAATTCTTGTATTATATAGAAGATGGTGGAAAGAAGATTTAGACAGAGAAATTTATAACTATATTGACATCATTTTTTTTTAACTTTTTATTGAAAATTTCCATAAGTATAGACACTATACTTTGATCATAATCCCCTCCCAAACCACATATTTCCCTTTCACAGATCAACTCTTCATGGAACCCTTTCTTCTTTTTAATTAGACTCTCTTCTATTTTATGGTCATCATTTTCCCCCCTTCTGTTCTGCAGGTCTTGTATTGCTTCTCAGCAGCTTTGGCTATAGATTGACAGTATAGCAGGGTCTCCAGAATCGGTGACAAATATGATTTGCCTGTATTTGTCCACGATTTGTCAAGCTAGAATTCAAGTGAGGAATATATTCATAGATGCTTAAGGATGCAGAACAACTATGAAGAAGTGATTATATGTTGCTCAATGGATAAACACAGGGACTGTTTTACTGTTAGTAAATATGTGCACAAGTACATATTAACACCAATGCTGGAAAGACCAGGGAGACAGTGATGATGGCAATAATTTTGCAATCTTCATGGCTTTTTCTCACAAAAGGGTAGGCATCAAAACTAAAATCTTGCAGAATACATGCAAGTTATCTCTGGGGAGTGGTTATAAACCACCTAAAGTTATAGACCTGAATGTTATAAATGCCCAAGTCAGGAAAAGCACAGGAGGAACAGAATAGGGTTGGATAGGCTGACAATGTTAAATATTATGTAAAGGTGTTATTTTTCAAAGAAAATTAAAAAATCTTAGAGACAAGGAAAATATACCTTATAAATAACATCAGTAAACAGATAAAACTTATACTCAGCTATTGGAATAAAAATTAAGATATGAAAATGTGACATAGGGTATTAGATAAGATTTCCAGAGTTCCAGAAAGAATTTAGACAGAAAATATTTCAGAAATTAAAGTCACAGAGGATATAATTATTTTGAGAGGAAAACAAAGATAAGAATATCGTGGAATCTTAATTTAAAAAAATTAAGAGATAAAAGATTTCAAGCCAGGTGTGGTGGCACATGCCTTTAATCCTAGCACTTGTCAGGCAGAGGTAGCATTGTGCAATGGAGGAGCCAAAGCCTGGGGGAGGCAATCAACAGCTTTTAAATTAGGCCAAATATTCCACTTAGTGAGGGGGAGCCCTCAACTGGCACTGGGGACTTAGGACAAATTGCACTGGGAGCCGGACTCTTGGGCCCCCAATGTGAGATGGACAATGCGAGCGAGTGAAGGAGAGGCTACTAAAAATAGAATCTAGCAAATTCAAAAATGTGTATCTCAGTTAACCTATACTGATCTCACTCTCCATTAGAGAATCTGTTTGTATCTTTCAGAATGCAGCGAGAGAGCTGTGGCTTATCCAACCCTACCAATGAACTGCAGGCCAATAGCTAACATCCTGACAAGAGATGAGCCACCCCAGACATATTGTGGAGGATCCATATGGAACCACACAGAGAATGATGGGATGAACAAATGACCCAGGGCCACAGCCAATCAGCCAACAAAAGATAAGTCAATGAGACAGACAGACACCAATGATTTTTGACAAAACCTAAATCAGAAGTACAGAGATCCCTAAGAACTCAACAATAAAACAGCCTTAATACTCACCTAACACTATTCAGGGAACTGAGCGGAAGAGTGGGGTGGAAAGATTGTGAGAGCCTTGGTGGGGGAGAATACTCAAAGTCATGACCACCCTCAGTAGCAACACTCTAAGGCTGGCAGAACAGGGCTGACTCCTAGGCAATCATGGTCCCCTGCCCCAAGAACTTATCCAGACTACCTAAGGAGGAGGATATCCAGCTGATCCGGGATGGGGAAGGCGGGGGGCATTGGGGAACTGGGGGATAACAACTTATTGTTTGCCCATTAAATAATGTAACTCATTGTGGACAATAAAAAAAAAGAAAATAGGGTAGTCATTATGGGCAAAGTTCAATGATATACATGTTGAAAAATATCATCATGAAGCCCATTATTTTTTAATAAAATAAACTCATTAGAGAAATCTGAATATGAAAAGATGAATATTTGTGGTGATAGTAAATAGAAACATGCTTTCATGAGGGCACATATATGTGCAACTGAATAATGATGACTTTCCCCAGGTACTGTTAGTGTTATGGTTCACCTGAGAGATGCTAGTAGAAGCTTCCTTCGCAGACTCTACAAGGGGCCGGCCGTAGGTCTGGGGATGAAAGCTAGGAGTAAGAACAGCCAGGAATGAGCACAGCTGTACACCCCCTGCTTCTCTCTCACTCCAAAAATGACGTTTATGGAAACAGAAATGCAATGGTGCTGAAATGTAACCCAGGTGGGAGCTGAAATAAAGCAAAATTTCTGTGGATTTAACAACAAACAGAAGCTTTGCCAGGGCCAGCAGAGGAAATCACATTACTTAGCAAAGTAGTTGATAAAAGCTCTCTTGTAGAGTGTGAAAGAAAGACCTACAGGCATCAAAAACCTTGAATGTAGACAGAATATTCAATGCGTATACTCTTTGCAAAGAAAATAAAATGCTCTCATGTTTAAGTTTTAGCTTCAAATATTTGAAAGCCAGTATGAGAAAATGACTGAGCCCATTAATGCCTTTTTCAAAATAAAATCTCTACTCTTCTAGCTAATAGAAAGATGCATTCCCAAGTAAATACATAAATTATAAAATATCAGAGGAAAAAGTTGTTGACTTCGATGGATAAATAAAGTGATTTTTCACTGAAAGCACACACTTCCCTTTTTTATGTAACAGTGCTGGCCTGTTTATCCTTAGAAAACTGTGGGCCATCTTTATAATCAGAAAACAGTTTGAATCTTCTTGTTTTTTTTTTCCCCAGGAGCTATGGGGTGGAAAATGACAGCAACCTTTCAGCATAGTTTCTGTGATTGAAATTGTTTATGCTGATCACTCTCAACGAAGTGTACATTTGATAAAACTCCTCCACAATCTTTCTAATTCTGTTGAGAGAGTTCATTCTCTGGATAATTTCTATATCTGATTCTTAGTAGTGAAAGCTCTTCAAGATTAAAAAAAATAATGTTTCCACAGTAGTTCCGCTTCAGGAAATATGATGACTACCTGTGGACTGAAGCATCCATTCTTACTGCTTCACTAAAATTACTCAAAAAGGATCATAAGTGAACTCTATGTGAACAACCTCTGTGACAACATCTGTTACATTACCCTTCTCTTTCAAATGTTGATGTTCTTCAGAGCTGTAATGCCAGTATTTTCCTGTCTCCCTGTACACACTGTGTAGGGTCCTCTAACCTTTTATACAGTGATGACTCAACCATCTGTTCCCGTTCACATCGTAGAATTTTCCAACTTACCAAATAGATATCAGAATATTCTATATCTCCACAGCTTGCTGCTTTCCACAGCATGAGTGTACTCAAGAGGGCATTGCCCTTTCCATACAAGGTACAGTCATTAGCTGCTTCAGCATTGAAGACCTGGACTTTGTAAGAAGAGTGGGCATGGAATATGAAGTCAATTACAATAATGCTCTTACAGCACTGGCTTTCAGATCCCATTTGCCTTAAAGAATCCATCTAGAAATAGGTGCATTCTGAATTGCCTGTTTCCTTCAAACCCAGAAGATACTAATCTCTGGGTGACTAATAACTCTAACAGCAAAGCATAGTATTATAGGAATGGAGACCCAATATTTGCTTTGTGGATCATGAGGAATAATACTTAAGGTGACTCTCCCTCAACCTCCTTGATTCCTTGATCCATGAATCCTGGTTATAGTAGTGGTAGCACCATAACTGACCATTTCCCCAAGTACGAATGGTATCATGAAGAATATTGGCCCATCCATGGAAGTATGGTCACCAGCATGGGCCATATGCTTAGGAAGTATAGATTTCAGTGTTAGCACACTGTTGCAGTCAGCATTCTAGTTGCTGCGCAGAAAGAACCCAAACAAAAGCGGCTTGTGGAGGAATGGGTTTATTTGGCTTACAGACTCGAGGGGAGACTCCATCCTGGCAGGGAAAATGATGGCATGAGCAGAAGGGTGGACATCACCTCCACCATAGCACTGCAAACAATGGCAGGAAGGTGTGCCAAATACTGGCAAGGGAAAGCTGGCAAACTGGCTTATAACCCCCATAAGCCCGCTCCCAATAACACAGCTCCAGCGAGGTTGTAAAACCCAAACTGCCATCAGCTAAGGATCAATCAATCAGAGCACATTCATTGTTTGTGGGGGACACCTGGATCAAACCATAACAGTCTGTCCCTGGTTCCCAAAAACCAATAATTATACATGATGTAAATACAATGTGTTCTGCTCAACTCTTAAGTCCCCACAGCTTTCAACTGAGCCATAATGCCAAAAATAAACCCTTAATGGCACAGAAAATTCACACTGCAAAACATGAGGCACAGAAAAAACAGATCGAACCAATACAAGATTTACAACAAGCACGGAAATCTCAATCTAACTCCAAGCTCAATGATCCAGCATTTGAACAAGTATCTTGGAGATCCAATTCAGCCCCTTCTGCTTGGCTACTCAAAATCCAGGAAAACTTCATCCAGTGCTGGCAGCTTACCTTGGCAGCCATCCAGTCTTGGGATTCATTGGGTCTCCATTGCAACCCCTGGTTTATCCTCGTGGCTCCATCAACCTCCACACGGGCAACCTAGCAACCTGCTTCACACTGCTGATGGCCATTTTTCAAAAACAAACAAACTGTGTTGCAAATCTAATGACCCTCTCTAATTAATCTCCATTCCACAGAACCTTGTGGGCTACCAATCAGGGGAGAAGCATTTAGACCCTTTACTTCAAAGAATCTGCATTTCTACTTTTGTTCCAATGCAGACTAGCTGGCCCAATCTCAATGGTTGTAATCTCTCAAACAGGTGAACTGGCAGAAGTTTCAGCCCAAAGATCTTTCTTTCTGTGTCATCTCCATCTGCTCATACCAGTCCATCTTCACATAAAGCAACCCTGCACAGGTTTTGAAGACATAGGTAGGCAGAACTCAGTCACAAACAAAGTTCTTTCTCACCCTCATAAGTCAAACCTCACAGTCCATAGTTCTTATTTCATTCAGGTCTTTCAACTCTGACCAGAATGGTCTATCAAGCACTAGAAGGCATCTTTTAGGACGAGATCAAATCCCTCCACATTCCTCCTACAGATCACTTCCAAAAGGCCAAGCCACAAGATCAGGTTTCTAGCAGCAACAGACCCCACTTCTGGTACCAAAATTGTTGCAGTAAGCATTTTAGTTGCTGTGCAGAAAGAACCCAAACAAAAGAGGTTTGTGGAGGAATGGGTTTGTTTGGCTTACGGACTTGAGGGGAGACTCCATCCTGGCAGGGAAAATAATGGCATGAGCAGAGGGGTAGACATCACCTCCGCCATAGCACTGCAAACAATGGCAGGAAGGTGTGCCAAATACTGGCAAGGGGAAGCTGGCTTATAACCTCCATAAGCCTGCTCCCAACAACGCAGCTCCAGTGAGGTCGTAAAACCCAAACTGTCATCAGCTGAGGATAGATCAATCAGAACACATTCATTTGTCTGTGTGGGATACCTGGATCAAAACATAACACACAGGATGATTTAGGGAACAAGCAGAGAAGCACAGAGGTGGAGAAAGAAAAGCCAGAACACATAAGCAAAGGCCTTCTAAAGCATGCTTAGGATTCTCACTTTTATTTATGACACACTGAGGAGATGAATTTACTAGTCAGCATAAGAGTGATCAGCTATTAAATGTTATTGTCACTATGACCAAACACCTGATAAAAGCAATTTAAGGGAAAGAATTTCTAGAGATTTCAGTCCATTGTCTTTGACTTGATTGATTCTGAATTCATGGCATGTCAAACATCATAGTGTTGGGAGCATGTGGCAGACACTACACAAATAATGGCAGATAGAAGGCCAAGAAAAAAGATTTTAGGTAATTTTGTATCACTCAAAGGCATTGCCCTGCATATTGAATTTACTTTCTTTTTTTTAAATAAATATTTCATTTATTCATTTTCAAGCAGAGAGAGAGAAAGAGAGAGAGAGAGAGAGAGAGAGAGAGAGAGAGAGAGAGAGAGAGAGAGAGAGAGAATGCACCAGGACCACCACCTTGTGGGTCTGGCTTATGTGGGTACTGGGGAATTAAACCCGGGGCCTTAGGCACTGGAGGCAAGTGCCTTAACCACTGAGCCATCTCTCCAGCCCTGAATTTACTTTCTTATCACTGATAGTCTAACACAATTTCTAGTAGAAAAATAAAAACACTAATAAGTAATGATGATGATGATAGTAAAAGTTAATAATAAAGTGAAGGAAGAGGAGAAGAAAGCAGAATTACTGGGATCCATTTCATTGTCTGATGAAGCAATTTATGTGGAGGAGGTTATCACATTTCTTATGTCCCAACTTTCTCAGTCATTTCATATTCCCTTCAACCTAAGAAAGTACATCTTGTGGTCTCATGTACTCACTCAGAAACTTAGATACTAAATGATATGACCATCTGGTTACTAGGCTGTCATTACACTCAGTCAGCAAATAATGAAATGCTAAAATATACCTCAGCAATTCTTTTATGGCTTTCACATACTCCATCTTGCTATACATAAGCAGTAAAATAACCTAAAATTGGAAGAAGATGAATACTGGGAATATCAAATTACTTTATATCTTTGTTTTATCTCAGAAATGTTAGAAAGTGATTTCATAGTTTTCTCCAAGTTAGAAAGCAAACTATTTGATCATAATTTATTATCCTGCTTTGTATATAGCAATATTTTGTTTCACCATTCATATAGAAGTGTGTGAGAAACAATGGGATATAATAAATCTATAATTCTTTGTAGGTGAAGCTCTCAAGGAAGATATGGCCTTATACAAATATATTGAAAATTATTCTCACTTATTTTATTTGAGGAAATATATAGGGAATTATTGCTATTACTTAATTACATGGGAGGATTCACCAAAAAACCTCTGGACTTAAATATTCAATATGAGAAAGCTTTGGCTACAGGTTCAATTTAATTATTAAATATGACTAAATTTTCTATTTCTTCTTTTAGCAGTTTGATGCCTACTCTTTCAAAGAATAAGATCTTCCTATTTACATTCTGAAAAATCATTTAATCACCAAAAGAAAATTTCTTGGAAAAGTTGTGCAATGGAAACAGAAGAGAGCTTGAATATTTCCCTGGCTGCAGTGACGTTCCTGTGTTCACAAATGCCAGAGAGAAGGAATACTTGCCTATTCTACTAAAGGCTTAGAAAAGTTACATAAGTAAGTAAATTTTCTTCTTTTATTTACTTATTTATTTATGTTAAATAAAAAGCATATTAATAGAAGCTGAAGCTATATGAAAATCCCCTAGTTTGGTAGAAAGTTTATGTTTCAATTTGTGTTAAGAGAATTTTGATATTCATCCAAACCAAATTACCAATTGGGCTCATTAAAGTACCACCATGAACTGATATCTTGAAATCGTTTGTATCCTTCCATCTCATAAAATGCACAATCTCAATCAGAAAAAATGCAAATATGAACATTCTGATTGCATGTCACAAAATGTATAACACATAATTATTTCATGTCATAAAATGTATAAATATACCTATTAGGCATCTCAAAATATGAAAAACAAGATTTTTTACTGAGTTTGATGCTTTATGGTATTTCAATTCCTATAGCTTAATCATGGTGTTTTTAAAGGGAAAAAAATGGTCTGAATTGAATTTCATATACAAAGGCCAAAACTGTACCAGACGTATGTGGATAAAAATGTGTTGATTTAATTCTAGGCTGATGGCCACACAAAAGCTGTTTTCAACTAAGATGACTGAGAAGCAAATCCGTGTGAGATTCTCCCTCCTCAGAAACTTTTGAAACCCTGCAGAGAAATTGGAAAGAACAATCATGGCATAGATACATCTGTAGGGTGCTGGTGGCCCAGTGAGAATGCTGAGAAAATCTTGTAGCAATGTGGAGTGTGTTCCTTGGCAGCTTTCTCATCAAAATGGACAGCAGAAAAAGGAGGTGGAAGGAGCTGGGTGGGTTCAGAGACCCTGATTTCCAGCACTCGATCCTAATATTTCAAAAAACATTTCAAAAATCTAAATTTGTTGAGAGGTCCTGTTCCATTTTCTTGGAACCTTCCTTGGGCCATAGTAGCCAACCTGCAGTGGAGATATTCTTTGTGAACCAAAACTTTAGCAGGAGAGAAGAGATATTCATATATATATATATATATGAACTCCTGAAAATAATATCAAGTTGCAAAGACCATATCTTCTCAGAATTTCTTATTTCTCTGGTGTGGGCTTAGCTCTGTCTATCTACCAAGACTGACATAAATAAAGAAAATGAGATTTTCTATTTTACCCTTGATAGAACTTTCTTTGGGCTTTGTCTAGAAATAATTAATAGGCAGTATTTAAATCAGATTTGCTTCCATCTGCAGCTAATTTGTGAGTGAATAATTTTCTTTGGTGTAAATTATTGATACTTTATCTATTTGTTTGCAAAATTCCTCAACTCCTTACCTATTTTTGTTAAATATGAAGCATTTCTGTGTTCTTATCTTCTGCCCACTCCATGGACTTAGCATAGAAGTCACATATGCACATCTCTTCTTTTCTGGATGCACGGCACAGGTTTTAAGGGAAGTCTGGGAAGCATTTTAGTAACGAAGGTCCCTCAGAGGGAGAACTGGAGAATGGCCTTTGTGTCCAGGACCACTCCTTAGACAGAAATTCTTCAGGGTACCAGTTAACCACCTACTTGAAGGACAATTTAGTATACATTTCTAATTCGTGTATGGATTCTGTTCATTTCATTTAAATATGATTCCAAAATTTCATTTAAATACTTTTCCAAGTAGAGTGGATGCTTTGTGTTCAATTGAGGCCTTAGGATATTTGCAGGGCTGTTACAAAGGGGCATGCCAGACATAGCGGCCCTGGACATGAGGAGTCTTGAGGCACAAAAAGATCAGGAATTGTGTCTCCTGATTTCATGCCTCAGCACAGAGACATTTGTTCAACCATGTTTATTGCAGCTCAATTCATAATAGCTAAGAATTGGAATCAACCCAAATGCACATCTCTTGACAAATGGATATCAAAGTTGTGGTACATTTACATGATGGAATTCTAGAGTTCTACTCAGCTTAAGGGAAAAATTACATAGTGAAATTTAAAGGAAAGTGGTAAATCTTGGAGCAGATCATACTTAGCAAAATCACACAAGAACAGAGAGTCAAATGCCATATATTTTCTCTCATATGTGGTTCATAACCAGGTTAAGCTTATACTCTAAGCAAACCTGACAGGTGAAATGAAAGACTATAAAAGTGGATGAAAAGAATGAGGGGGAGAAAGGGGAGGGGGACCCATAAAATAAGCTAAACCAAAAATGAATCAAAGCCATAAAATCCTTACTTTCTTACAGTAAGCTCTTGAGGAAGATGTGGGCATAGCCTGGTACCAGGGACCATGATTAGAATGGGAGGAAGCCTGACCCATGAAAAATTGAGCAGATCTGCAATTCCCTGTCCCAGTCATTGTTTCCTTCCCACACTGAGCTATTGA
Organism: Zapus hudsonius; assembly: GCA_004024765.1. Lineage (NCBI taxonomy): Eukaryota > Metazoa > Chordata > Mammalia > Rodentia > Dipodidae > Zapus > Zapus hudsonius. The sequence goes on along the minus strand of PVHP010027524.1, from coordinate 8,584 downwards.
TCAAAGAGATCCATGAGGTCCCCAAAAGAAGACAGGCTTCTGTCAAGGTGTGGGGCAGGTATTAAAAAGATCTTTTTGAGTATTTCAAGACATATTTGGATGTAATTCATTTCTGTCAAATGCAAATGTGTGCATCCAAAGATGAAAAAATAGGATTCTAATATTTATTTTTCCAGTTTTATATTGCAATATGAGAAACCTTATGCTCAGGTTTCTCTTCAGATCGAGATTGGTTTCGTTTAACCCTTATCCTATGGACCCAAAATGTTTAGATAGGATACAGATTACTTTTGAGAGTATTTAACAATTTTACTATGAATGGAAACTAGGCATACTATCCTAAGATCTTTTTGAGTATTCCAAGACACATTTGGATATAATTAATTTCTGTCAAATGCAAATGTGTGCATCCAAAGATGAAAAAATATTTAGGATTCTAATATTTATTGTTTCAGTTTTATATTGCAATATGTTAACTTTATGCACAACACCAAGATTACTAAGATTACCAACTTCTGTGAGAAGTGAGACTAAGGGAACATTGCTCTTAACCTGTGTCCTTTTTAGTCTATTCAAGAAATCTGTATTCTTTCCTAGAAAAATGAAAGTCAATATAATATTTTTCTTTTAATATTGGGGTTCATTGTTCCCTGAAAGCCCTCTCAGGGCTCTATGTTTAGAATCCTGATTAGATAACTATTTGCAATGTAATTTGGGGGCTTTGAGCTAACTGTCTGGCATATCTTGATCCTTGGGGGTCACAGACCCTATTTCTTGCTTCATAGACAGGGATAGGATGAGATGTTGGGCACTAATGTCAGCTTCTTCTATAAGCATTATTGTAAAATGTTCACACTTTCATTACTATAAGAAAGAAGACATGCTAGAAAAGTAAAATTAAGGATGCAACACAATGGAATAATGCCCTATGTCACCTTTATTTGCTTTCACAGTGGTTAAATGTGTGTGTGGTCTACTGAAGTCTCTTGTTTATTTTGAATTTTAAAACTTATTTACTTATTTACACAGAAAAGTGGTGTGGGGGGCATGGGTGGGTATGTTAGGTTTTCTAGCCACTAGAAATGAATTCCATAATAATATATATGGAAATTTAACCCATTCCAGCAGGTTTCCAAGCAACCACCTTTAACCACTGAGTAATCTCTCCAGCTCCTCTGTTATTTAAATGACGAATTACCCCATTTCATTATGGCAATTTTTACTTCCTGTATGTTTGGCTGTTAAATGAACATAAGCTTATAGTTCTTTTGCGCTTCTTACACACAGTGTTATGAACATCACTTCTTATTGCCAGTGATCATTTTTGTCGTCAAGTCTATTTCATCTGATTGTAATATACCTCCTCCTGTTCTCTTGCACTTGTTTACATGCTGTACTTATTCCATTCTTTTTTCCCACTTATTTGTGTTTTGAAAATTTAGATGTGTCTTATTCAGAAAGACAGCATATCACTATTAGTATTTTCAAGTTCAGCCTGTCAGTCTCTGCCTTTTGATTAGCTAGTTCCATCCATGCACATTTGATGTTAGTAGTGATGCAGATAGATTCATGACACTCTTTCACTTATTTTCTATATTGTATGAACATTTTGTTTCTCTCTTCCTTCTTTAGTGCTTTAAACTTTTTGTGTATGTGTATGCTGTGGGTACATTCATGTTTTCTTGTGTGTTGCTGCACATACGTGTGTATGTACATGTAGAAGACAGAGGTCAGTATTGGGGGTTATGTTCAATTGCTTTCAGTCTTATTTTTTTGAGACAGGGCCTGTCTCTGAGCCTGGATCTCACCAATCAGCCAGCCTTGCTAGCCACCAAGCCCCATGGAGTCTCCTATCTATGCAACCCCCAGCACTGGGATTCCAAGTTTGTGCCACCACACCCCAATTTTATGTGGATTCAAATTCAGACTTGCATGGCAAGCACTTTATTGACTAAGTAATGTCCTCAGCCATTATGAAAAAAATTTCCTTAGTCCTTATTCTACAAGGAACAAACTGTCAGGTTTCATTTATACAGGACTTTGAAAAATGACTGTACTAAATATATTAGTCTTGGTTGATGCTCTTTGTCACCATTTAAAATTTTATATTTATATAAAATTTCAATTTATATTTCTGTCTCCCTTTTATTGTGCTACAAAGTCAATTGCTAACCATATTGTAGTTCTTTTTCTAAAGTATGACTTTTGTCATTATTATTTTTCTCAATATTTTCTCATTATCAATGTCTTTAAAATTTTCAACATTATGTTTCAAGCCAAGGACTCTGCCAACTGAGCTAGCCAACACATAGGTTACTATTTTTTCTTAATTTTTGGAGATTTACAAATATAACTTTCAGATTTTACATCCCCTTTTTCTCTCTCCTCTTCCTTTCATCTTTATACTCCTTATGTGCATTTACACACACACACAAACACACACACACACACACACACTTAATGGTGTCGCATAATGTCTCTGAGGATCTGTTTACTTTTCTTCATCGTGTTTTCTTTTTCCTTTTATGATCGGTCTTCAAGTTTTCTGATTCTGTTCTCTGTCAAGTCTGTTGCCCTCTCATGAATTTTTTATTTTTATTGTCATACTTGAATTTCAAATCTCCATGTGATTCATGTATTAGGAAACAAATTCCCATCTCAGTTATTTCCTTGGGTCTTCTTTTTTCCCAGCCCTGATTTTCTTATTTATTTATTTAACCAGTGGATAAGTTGCATGCATGTTTTTTGCGATTGTTTGTCTGTTTTTTTTTTTTGATATCTTTATTATCCTTAATTAGATACATTGTATGAGCAAATCTTATGATGGCACCCCCTTTCACTCCTCCCTGTCCCCAATCCACTGGGGGCCCTCCTCAGTGGGTGTACTGGATCAATCCATGGGATAGGGAGTCATGAATAGCACAGGAGGTAGCCAGATTTCCACCCCACCCCCACCCACCCATTGTGTGTTGTTGCTGATTGGGGCAATATCTCTGGATATTCTCCTCCACCATGGCTCTTACAGTCTTTCTGCCCCCTCTTCCGCTCAGTTCCCTGAGTCACAGTAGGTGAGTTTTAAGTCAGCTTTATTGCTTAGATCTTAAGTGTCTCTGGACTTGTGCCTTGGGTTGTGTTGGATGTCATTGGAGTCTATCTTATCCTATCCTGAGTCAGTTGACTCACTGTGGTAATATGTCTCTTGTTTATCTCACCACTTTCTCAAAGGTTTCATTTGGGGCCTACATGATAGGCCCGGAGGGGTGGTTCATCCCTTGCCAGGATGTGAGCCATCATCCTGTGGCTTGAGGAGCTGGATTGACCATAGTTCTCTCACTGACTTCTGAAAAATACAAACAGAATCTCCATCGGAGAGTGAGATCAGTATAGGTTTAATGAGACAGACATTGCTAATTTGGCAAAATTCTATAGGGAGTAGCCTCTCTGTTGTTCTCTGATAGTGGGAATTTCCCCTTGGAGCCCAGGTTTTTGGTCCCCATAGGATTTTGCCCTGGACCCGACTTCCAGTTATGGGTTCCTTGTCACTGAGTGGAACTCTTGGCCAATATGAAAGCTGTTGAATACTCCCCTAGGTTTCGGTGCCACTATTGCATAGGTGATCACTTCTTGACTCACTGTTCTCTCCCATAAAGTTGAGTGTTTAGCCTTCTCATGACACCTGTCTGAATTCTGTATCAGAGGTCTCTGTTTACTCCAAGTATTGTTGACCAATTTTCCCTGGAAGCTCATGTAGCACCTACAAGCACTGCACATGCTACCATCTGGGACCTGGTTGCCCTTCTGGATCTCACAGGGTTTCTCAGTGTTGTGTGATGACTTTCTGTGGTTTCTTCAACAAGAGGGTCTTATCTTTGACCTAGGTGGGTATTCAAGAGCCTTGACAGAAGCCTGTCTTGTTTTGAGGACCTTGTGGGTCTCTTTGATCAACATCTCTGTGTGGGAATAAACTAATGACCCAGACAGGGAGGTGCAGGTCTGCTCAATTTTTCATGGGGTTTAGTTTCCTCCTATTCTTTTCTTGGCCCCTCTTACCAGGCAATGCCCACTTCTTCCTCAAGAACTTACTGTATGAAAGTAAGGATTTTGTGGTTTCCATTCATTATTGGTTTGGCTTATTGCAGTAAGTCCTCTCCCTCCTCCTCCCATTCCTTCCCTCCCCTTGTACAGTCTCTCATTTCACCTGTCAGGTTTGCTTAGAGTATAAGCTTAACCTGGTTAGGAACTGAATATGAGGAAGAATACATGGCTTTTGAGTCTGTTCTTTTTGAGTTGGCTAAGTATGATCTGCTCCAAGTCTGTCCACTTTTCCTTAAATTTCATTATGTCATTTTCCTTTCAGCTGAGTAGAATTCCATTATGTAAATGTACCACAACTTTGAGATCCATTTTTCCAGTGATGAGTATTCAGGTTGATTCCAATTCTTAGCTATTATGAATTGAACTGCAATAAACATGGTTGAGCAAATGTCTCTGTGCTGAAGCTTGAAATCTTGAGGGTAGATGCCCAGTAAAGGAATAGCTGGGCCCATTGTTAGCTCCATATCCATCCTATTCAGGAGTCTACACTGCTTTCCATAGTGGTTGAATGAATTTGGAATCCCACCAGCAGTAAACCCAGAAAACCCTGGAAGCAAATGTAGGAAGAACTTTCCAAGATATAGGGGTAGGAAAAACTTCCAGTAGCCCAGGGAGTGCAACAACCACGTATGGGATCTCATGAAGCTTAAAAGCTTCCGTACAGACAAACATACCATACTCAGAGCCAATAGACCACCATCAGACTTGGAGAAAATGTTTGCCAGTTATAACACAGACAGAGGTCTAATATCAAACTCAAAAAATAAATAAAAAAAACCCAAACAGCCTCCTCATAAAATGGGGCATTGATCTCAACAGAGAATTCACAGAGGAAGAAACACAAATGGCAAATTCTCACTTAAGAAAGTGCTCATCATCCTTAATCATCAGGAAAATGCAAATCAAAACAACAATGAGATTCTACTTTACTGCAGTCAGAATGACAATCATTAAAAAATCCTTTGGTCTTTTTGAGACAGGGTCTTCTTCTCTAATTCAGGTTGGCATGGAACTCACTGTACCCCAGACTGACCACAGACTCATGCAGTCCTCCTGCTTCAGCTTCCCAAATACTGGAATTATAGGTGTGTTATGCCCAGTATTATCTTTCTATTCACTTTCTATGTTATATGCATTAATTTCATGACTCAATTTTATTTTTAAGACATGGTTTTCTTCAGATCTTATTCATGGAGAAAAGGTGGTATGAAAATAGTCAGAAGGCCAATATTCTTTTTAACTTTAAAATTCTGTTATAAAATGTTTTGAAAAATACTTTTTTTTCTTTCAAAACTGCAATTATTGGTTAGAGCATAGCTCACTGACTCAGAACACCTTCTCAAAATGAGATATTTTCCTCAAATGTCACCCAAATACTCTTGATCTGTTATGGAATGGGAGGTGTGGTGGAAACTCCGTGTTTTGACTCATTATTTTGTTTCCACTTCAAGATCAGATTCTATTCTGGAGCAGAAATAAACAACATTTGAAAATATAATATATTTTTACTTTTAACTTTCTTTTCTTTCACTTTATGTTCTCTACTTGTAAAGGAAGAGCAGGTGATTCATACCCTACTGGAAACAGGGAAAAATGGTGAGTCATTTCTTAGGAGCAGTAGTATTGCCATTTAATTCACACCAAGCATGAATCCATGATTCTTTTGTGTTAATCTTACTTGGGATAGCTGCAATGGTGCAATATTCTTTCTCTTCTAAAAATCCAACTGACATCATTATGTGGGATAAAACCAATACAATAGATTATTCATAATGATATTTCTACATAATTAGTGCCATTCTTTTCTTTTTTATGGGTGTGGGTGTGTGTGCCTGTATATGTTTGTGTTCGTTTGTGTGTGGGCACATATGTGTGTGGGCACATATGTGTGTGGGCACATATGTGTGTGGGCACATATGTGTAGAGGAGGGCAGAAGTCATGCCAGCTGTCTTCCACAATTGCTCTCTACTTCTTTCTGGATGGAGTGTTGCACAGATCCTAGAGCTCACAGGCCCAGCTAGAGGAGCTACCCAGCTCTTCTTGGAGGTGTCTCCTGGCATTTCACATCCATGCTAGGGATCCAAACTCAGATCTCAATGATTGAGCAGCAAATTCTTTCACCCATTTTCATAGGCTTCGTGCTTTCTTTTCTTTTTTTTTTTGAATTTTTTAAATTACATGTATTTTAATAGATACATAAAGTTGTTTAAATCTTAGGTACCAATTACAACTAATTGATGTTTTAATATTTGTATACATTGTACATTCCATTTAATCTAACTTCTTCCACATTTATTATTTCTTTGTAGCAAAACATTCTTATCCTTCTAGGTTTTGAGATTTACAGCATATATAGTTACTAACTGCAGTCACTATACTATATAGAAATGCACTAAAATATTTTATTTCTATCCAAATTTCAACTTAGATCACATTCTTCTTCTTTCTCTCCCACTCCCCACTCTATCAGAACTCTGGTAACCACCATTCTACTTGTGGTTTCTATGTGACTAATTTATAATTTTTAATATTCTATATATGACTGTGGCCATGTAGTGTTATCTTTCTATGTCTGGCTTATTTCAATTAACAAAATGATCTTACATTCCACCTATATTTTGCAAACAACAGGATTTCATTCTGTTTATGGTGCAATGTCATTATGTTGTGTGTATATGCTATATTTTCTTTATCCACTTACTGGATAATGAATATTAGGTGCTCAACCTTGAAACAAAATAAAAGTTTCCTCCCTATAGGTTAATTTTCTTAAGTAGCTTATCAGAGTAATGAAATGTTGATTAAACTTTAGATTCATACCAATAGTGTGCAATGATCCCCATTTTTCTATATTATAACTGTCATTTTTTATCTTTAGTCTTTTGGATAAGACCCATTCATTTTTTGTAATAACTCAACAATTTGCATTACTCCTTTTTTAATGACTTGTCAACCTCAGTAGTGAAGCCATCTGATTCTGTGCTTTTCTTTGCTGGAGCACTTTGCATTACTAGCTCCAAGATGAAGGAAATACTTAATTATATTCACATATAATCTCAGTAACCACTGAGTCAAAAATATTGGAAACTAACTGATAAATATGGTACATCAAAATTTGTGGGAGGCTTGGTGTGGTGGGGCATACCTTTAATCCCAGCACTCAGGAGGCAGAAGTAGGTAGAAGGATTACTGTGAGTTTAAGACCACCCTGAGACTATGTAGTGAATTCCAGGTCTGCCTGGGAAAGAGTGAGACCCTACCTCAAAAAACAAAAACAAAAGCAAATCAAATATATATATATATATATATATATATATATATATATATATATATATATATATATATATATATATATATGTATATATGCCAAAGCAAGGCTTTGATAGAAATTGGTAACATTAGCTGCCTATATTATAACAGGACTGCTGATTTAACATCTGTGCTTCCAGCATAAGAACAAATATAATCAAAAGCAAAATCAAAAATGAAACAGTAGAAAATAGGAATGCTAAGTGGTCTAAAAAGTTAGCTGAAAAGAAAACCAAGAAAATTTATTTTTAGAAGTCAAAGGAGCATGAGGAGTGGAAAAGAGGGGCAGAGAGAGAGAGAGAGAGAGAGTTTTCAGAAGACTATTTTGCTCTTTCTTTTGTAAAATAAGATAAATACAGAAAACACCTTGGAGACATTTTGTTAAAATCCATAAAAAAGTATTCTCATAAACATTATATACAGTTTTTAGAATATAAGAATCATTGGTGAGAAATCCCAATGCAAATATTACTCTCAAAATGTTTATCATAGTTTTGGACCAAATGATTTCTTATATTCCCAAGTACTCTATGGGACAAATTTTATTATCCTGAAAAATTTGATTATGGACAGTTAAAATAAAAACTACAAGATGATAGCTAATAAATATGAAAAAAGAGTTAAGAGTTTCCATCTCCATTGCAATAGGTTTATACTTCTAAAGATACCTTTCCATAGAAAAATGTTTAAACTTTTGAAAACATGCTATTTTTCACATAATTCACATATAATATCAAATTTTATATTTTAAACATCCCTGTGAAGGTTTAATGAGTTAATGTTTCAGTAGTCTAAAGTTGTTCACGAAATATGGAGTTTAAAATTACATACAATAATAATATAGTTATAAAACAATAATGTGTACTTCTTGCTGGTTTTAAGTTATGTGCGGGTGTTTCACATCCACCTTCTCTGCTTTTGGGGGGTTCAACTTACCAATCTTCTGTCATATGTCATAGACATTATCCTCTTATCTGTCTGATGAAACCATTTGTGGGCACGTTACCTATGTGGGGTCAATCAGATACCTCTACGCATTTGATATCTGGATGCTGCTGGACATGAAGTGCTGCTTAGGCTGCTCATGGCCACATGTCCTATGTAACAGAAAAACCCTATGTGCAGTGAGTGAGATGAAAGAAGGTCCATTTATAGCACTGACACCTAGAAATAGAAAAA
>PVHP010027523.1:0-23832 GCA_004024765.1 Zapus hudsonius | reverse complement strand
GACCCAGGGGTCCAGACCCCAGCCCTCCTCCCTCGGACCCAGGGGTCCAGACCCCAGCCCTCCTCCCTCAGACCCAGGTGTCCAGACCCCAGCCCTCCTTCCTCAGACCCAGGAGTCCACCCAATCTCCCCCAGGACCCCAGAGTCTAACCCTGAAGTCTTCTTCCTCCTCATTCTGACCTGACGTCCTCACTTCCTGCCCAGTTCAATGTGGACAAGGAAGCAGGCGAGAGACAAATCTACCACCGTTACTGCATGGAGCGGGCAGCAGCCCACTGTGCCCATGTCTTCACTACTGTGTCCCAGATCACCGCCATAGAGGCCCAGCACCTCCTCAAGAGGAAGCCAGGTAAGGTCGGGCTGCAGTCCCTGGATGAATGAGGTAATAAACCTACGCTAAGGCCAATACAGACTTCTTGTTCTACTGCAGAGAATAAGAGCTAGAAGGCCTTAGGGTAAAGATGGAAACCTGTAAATGCGGCTGCCTGGTTCTTTGTATCTTAGAGGCTAATGGGAGTTGTAGTTTTGATTCTAATTTTGGGTTTTTTTTTTAAGTATTTTATTTATTCATTTTTCAAGCAGAGAGAGAGAGAGAGAGAGAGAGAGAGAGAGAGAGAAAGAGCACCAGGGCCACCACCTTGTGGGTCCGGCCTGTGTGGGACCTGGGGAATTGAACCCAGGGCCTTAAGTACTGGAAGCTAGTGCCTTATCCACTGAGCCATCTCTTCAGCCCTAGCACTTGGGAAACTGAGGCAAGAAGATTGTCACTTCAGCCTGGGCAACATAGTAAAACCCTGTCTCAAACATAAGTAAAAGTGTATCCCGGTAGGTCATTGGTGGTAAAAGAACTACAACACCCAAGAATCCCTGAAGTGGGCCAGGTCCCTGACTGGTCATTTGTAGGAGCTGAGGAGGCTGGAGGCTGTACTTATCAAAATAAGCAAATAATATTAGGCTAGAAAGGATCTGAGTAGCGGGGTAAGTCAGTCACCATGGGAGATCACGGGCAATTTATTAAACGATCAAGGTGCAGAAGAAAAGGCTTTTTCCCTAATTTAGTCCTCAGCCACACTGATCAGATAGGAGAATGAGACATATTATTAGATCTTCTCCCCCAATCTCAGATATCGTCACCCCCAACGGACTGAACGTGAAGAAGTTTTCTGCCATGCACGAGTTCCAGAACCTCCATGCTCAGAGCAAAGCTCGGATCCAGGAGTTTGTGCGTGGCCATTTTTATGGGTATGTAGATCAGATGACCAAGAGAGAAGGGCTGAGGCCTGGACTCCAGGGTCTGAGGGAAAATGGAGGAAGACTAAGGTCTGGACCTCTGGGTCTGAGAGAGGAGAGCTGAGGTCTGAACCCCAGGGTCTGAGGGAGGATGGCTGGGGTATGGAATCCTGAATATGAAGGAAGAGGGCTAGGGCCTGGTCCCCCCTCCATCTGAGGGAGAAGGACTGGGGTGTGGACTCCTGGGTTAACTATGAGCTCTTGATATCATGTACTGTGGGCTAGATAGTAGCATATTATATTAATGTAAATTTATATTTATGTAATATAATCTTAATGGGATTTATATTTATGTAAATCCCCATCTAAGGAGAAAAAAATAATCTATAACTCCCAGGAGTCCCATTGATGTCTCCGCATTATGTTAAATTTCTTTGGCCCTGTAGCTTCTGGGATTTGTAGTTTTAAGGGCAAGACTCCTGGGTGAGGGTCTTGGCCTTCACCCTATCCTGTGGCTTCTTTAGGCACCTGGACTTCAACCTAGACAAGACCTTATATTTCTTTATCGCTGGCCGCTACGAGTTCTCTAACAAGGGAGCTGACATCTTCCTGGAGGCCTTAGCCCGGCTCAACTATCTGCTCAGAGTAAGGCCTGGGCCAAGGAGCAGAGTGAGGAGGGACTGGATGCAGAAGAAATGTCTACATAGCTAGGGAGAACAGAGACCAGGGTGGTGTGTGTTAGGTAAACGCATGGTTTGGAGCAGGGTATAGGGACCCAGAAAGAAAATCAGAGGTCTGGCTTGGTGGCACATGCCTGCACTTGCAGTGCTTGGGAAACTGAGGCATCCATATTCAAGGCCTGTCTGTGCTGCAGAATGAGTTCAAGGCCAGCATAAGCAATTTAGTGAGAATCTATGTTTAAAAATATAAAGAGGGTTGGGGCTGGGGCTCAGAGGTAGAGCTCCTGCCTAGAATCCACAGTGAGGGCTGGGGGCTTGGTTCAGAGGTAGAGCTCCTGCCTAGAATCCACAGTGAGGGCTGGGGCATGGCTCAGAGGTAGAGCTCCTATCTAGAATCCACAGTGAAGGCTGGGGGTTTGGTTCAGAGGTAGAGCTCCTGCCTAGAATCCATAGTGAGGGCTGGGGGCATTGCTCAATGGTAGAGCTCCTGCCTAGAATCCATGGTGAGGGCTGGGGGCTTGGCTCAGAGGTAGAGTTCCTGTCTAGAATCCACAGTGAGGGGCTGGGGGCATGGCTCAGAGGTAGAGCTCCTGCCTAGAATCCACAGGTGAGGTTCAACAGAGGAGTGTTTACCTATATGGGAGGCCTTTTGTTACTGCAAAAGATAAAAAAGCTCAGAGGAGCTGTAGGGATGGTAACTCAGTCCCACAATGCTGCTTATGTGCAAAAGTCCTAGTGGTGACAATGCCCATGCCCACTCCCTGCCCTCCCACACCCTAACCTCCCCTCACTTCATTTCCCAGGTGAATGGTAGTGAACAGACAGTGGTCGCTTTCTTCATCATGCCAGCGCGGACCAACAACTTCAACGTGGAAACCCTCAAAGGCCAAGCTGTGCGCAAGCAACTCTGGTCAGCACCCCTGGGCTTGCCCCCCCCCCCCCCAGTGAACCCTGTGCCTACTTGTCCATACGAGCAGTCACGTGGCGGCCATACATACCACAATCGGGGCTTAGTGAAGTTATTACTTAGGGGAGGTCAAGTTCAAGGGCAGTAGTACCAAGTCACTGTGTAGACAAGTGTGACAGAGACCAGGCCTCTACTGAACCCATGGTGAGGCCTTGGCTTTCTTTGTGCATTTAAGCAAATTACTGCCCCTCCCATTGTTACCCAGAGTCTTTGGGCATCGACCAGGGGCCAGTCACTGTTGGGGGACCTTGGAATAAGAAGTGCAAAGGCCCTGAGGCCTGCTTGAGAACAGCAAGGATTCCAGGGTGATGAGAACAGTGTGTCCAGGGGAGGAAATGAAGTCGAAGCTCTGGGAGGATTGTAAGGCATGAGGCTGTCAGATGACACTGTTTCCTAACTTTTGTGCCAAGATATTCTTCTGCCTGAATCTTACTCTCCATGTTTATAAAACAGAGCCTCTCATGGCTCCAGCGGACACTAGCCAGACCCTAATAATAGCTGACATTTCTGGAAGGCTCACCAAGTGCCAGTTTTACTCCTTACCTCTTTGGAGTCCTCCCTGCGAACCTAATCCAGCTGAGTCATTGAAGTCAGAGAGGAAAGACCACCTGTCCTCAGCCACATAGTTCAAGGTCCCCAAGCATTCCTGGGTGTGTCGTCCCCCCGTCCCCCTCCCCCATGGGAAACGGTGGCTCTGTTTTGTTTTTTTTTCCAGGGATACAGCCAACACCGTGAAGGAGAAGTTCGGGCGGAAGCTTTATGAATCCTTACTGGTGTGAGTGAACCCTACATCAGGACCTGAACCCCCACCTACCACCCCATTCCCACATGCTGGCTTTCCCTTGCTCATTTTGCAGGGGGAGCCTCCCGGACATGAACAAGATGCTGGACAAGGAGGACTTCACTATGATGAAGAGGGCCATTTTTGCCACTCAGGTATAGGTTGGTACCCCTTAGCGGAGAACTGGCAGTTATCAGTAGCCTGAAACTTCTGCTTGCTTGGGTGGCCCTTTGGGAAGGGAGCGATTCTGAAGTCTACAGAAAGGGGTGGAATGTGTGGTGAAACTTCAATTCCCAGGAGCACTTTGGGTAGGCTGTTGGTGACATTCTGCCGCAGAGTCTGCTGGGAATTGTGGGGTTTGTTTTGTTTTTTTTCTTAAAAGGTCTCCAAGGTCAGTGAACAAAAAGTCAAAGGGATCTTAAGAATCAAGATCGCCTTACAAGAAGAAATGCAACTGCCAAATTCTATTTTTGCTGCACCCTGGCTTCTCCCCCAGGGGCTGCTGGGAATGGTAGTTTTGGGGGCTTGTCTGAGGATGGAGACACCAGCTAATTTAGAGGCTGTTTCTCCCACTGGCTGTTTTCTTAGTCCTCAGACACTCTTGCAGATTGAAAGTACTTTTATTCCGGAGGAGACAGAAACGTTGAGGGCAGCCATAAAATGAGAACTACAATTCCCATCAGCCCCTGATATTCTGGGCCACATTGATTTCCCTTGCCCCCAGAGGCTTCTGGGAATTAGAGTTCTTTCACTCCTTTTGGGTCAAAGAACATTCAGTGTTAGAAGAAAGTGTATAATAATGAGGCCTGTTTTCCCATAATCTGCGGGGCCTCTTAACTCTGGCTTTACCTCAGAGACAACTTGGAATTGGAGTTCTTTTAGACTCATGCTCGTTAAGGGAGAGCCAAGAAGGACGACTCCGGATGATCTCTTGCGGTTCTTATAGATGTCTGTGGTCAGTGTGGCCCATGGAGGAGAGACCCTTATTTTCTGATTCCTGTCTCACTTGTGGCTTCTCCAGCGGCAGTCTTTCCCACCCGTGTGCACCCACAATATGCTGGACGACTCCTCGGACCCCATCCTGACCACCATTCGCCGAATCGGCCTTTTCAACAGTAGTGCTGACCGGGTGAAGGTGAGCTGGGAATGCCTGTAGTAGGGTTTGCGCTCTAGGCATTTCAGTCCCTGTTCCCTCTTTATCAAAAGCACCACAGAGCCAGGCGTGGTGGTGCACGCCTTTAATCACAGCACTCGGGAGGCAGAGGTAGGAGGATTGCCGTGAGTTTAAGGCCACCTTGAGACTACAGAGTAAATTCCAGGTCAGCCTGAGCTAGAGTGAGACCCTACCTCAAAAAACCAAAAAAAAAGCACCACAATGTTTAGAAAGAACCTTGGCTTCTGAGGCCAACAGTCTTGGGCTTAAATCTCTGTCTTATTGTCCACTTGCTGTGTATTGTAGTCAGCTTTACATCACTGGGATGAACATCCAACCAGACACAGTTCATGGGAGGAAGGGATTTATTTCAAGTTTACAGACCCAGGGAGGAAGTTCCATCAATGACGGAAGAAGCTACTTCCATAAATCTAAGCAGAGAGAAGCAACCAAGCAGCCATTAAAAAAAAAAGAAAGCTGCCAGGCGTGGTGACACACGCCTTTAATCCCAGCACTCTGGAGGCAGAGGTAGGAGGATCACCATGAGTTCAAGGCCACCCTGAGACTACATAGTGAATTCCAGGTCAGCCTGGACTAGAGCGAGACCCTACCTCGAAAAAGCAAAAAAAAAACCAAAAAACAAAAGCAACAAGCACAGTCAGACAGCAAGCCAGACCCAGCCAGAGCTCAGACCTCTCTGCACACCTTTGGGCTGGAAATCAGATCCACCCCCAAACACACCTTGGGGCTGGACCCCAGGATCCGCCTCCAGTGACACCTCCTCCATCCAGGTAGCTGGAGACCCCAAGTTACAAGCTGTAATAAAACCCCTGAGTCTGCGGGATTTTCCATTCAAACTCGCGCACTGCGTGACTTTAGAATAGTTTTGCACACTGCCTGGCCCACTCTAGGCCGCCAGGAAACAGCTACAGAAGGTGCTTAGGCTGAGCCCTTCTCTTTCATTGCCAGGTTATTTTTCACCCAGAATTCCTTTCTTCCACGAGTCCCCTGCTCCCTGTGGACTATGAGGAGTTTGTCCGTGGCTGTCATCTTGGCGTCTTCCCCTCATACTATGAACCTTGGGGTTACACACCAGGTGAGTACAGAACATGGTGGCATGGTGCTGGGGTCTTTTTCAGCTCTGGTTTTGAGCCTCGGGAAATGTCCCTAGTTTAGGGACAGTGGTAACAGCCTGTTCTGCTGCTTTGTATGCTTTGGTGGTACGCAAGCCAATGTGGTCAAGACTGAACGACTGGGGTCGGGTCCATTTCAAGCAGACTTCACTGTTCACTTAATCTCCCCTGACGTTTGTTCTCCAATAAGAGCAGCTGCCTCAGAATGCATCAACACACCTGCTGACCTTCAACTTCCTCTCTTCTCCTTGCCTCTCTGTACACACAAGTCAGCCTCATTTCCTGGACAGTTTTGTTTGACAGCTCCCCCCACCCCGCCCAAATACATCCCTTCTTCAGACTTTTTTATGCGGTTTTATTTTGTTTTGTTTTATCGAGGTAGGTTCTCACTCTAACCCAGGCTGACCTGGAGTTCATATGGAGTCTCAGGCTGACCTGGAACTCACATTGATTCTCCTACCTCTGCTCTGGTGTTGGGATAAGGCATGCGCCACCACACCTGGCCAAACCCCTCATAAAAGAAAACACAGTGGACCGGAGAGATGGCTCAGCAGTTAAGTGTGCTTCCTGTGCAAGTGGGAGGGCTCGAGGGGGCTGAGTCCTCACGAGTCTGAATCTTCAGGACCCATGTAAATAGCTGGTCATGGCTACCACCCCCATTATACCAGTCCTTTGCTGGAGCAGAGACCAGAGAATCACTTGGGGCTCATAAACAACAAGCTCCAGGGACTGGAGGGATGGCTCAGTGATTAAGGCGCTTGCCCACAAAGCCTAATGACCCAAGTACCCACATAAAGTCAGATGCACAGAGTGACGCATGCATCTGGAGTTCCTTTGCAACAGCTGGAGGCCCTGGCACACGCTTGCATTCTCTCTCCCTCTTTCCCCCTCTCTTTTTCTCCCCTCTCTCTCTCCTTGTAAATAAAAAAATAATAACACACACAGGGCCAGGCATGGTGGCTCACATCTTTAGTCCCAGCTCGCAGGAGGCAGAGGTAGGAGGATCACTGCGAGTTCAAGGCCACCCTGAGACTACATAGTGAATTCCAGGTCAGTCTGGACTAGAGCGAGACTCTGCCTGTGGGAGAAACAAGCTCCAGAATCATTGAGACTCCGTCTTAAGAAAATATTGCGGATGGTTGAGTGATGGAGGGCATCTGTTGTTTTTTTCCAGTCACCAGAGGTAAGCCCAGGGGGTGCTGTATCAGCATATACCCACACACGCACAGCACACGTGCTATCTGTGCACACACACACAGGACAAAAGGGAAATACAGATTATGATTTCATGATGACCAAAGCAGTACCATGTAACACACACTCACAAAATATCTTGAGGTCATAAAGTATTACTTAACTGATACTTAGGTAAGATGCTGGCTGTGGGCTGGAGAGATGGCTCAGCGGTTAAGTTGCTTGACTCCAGAGCCTAACTAACTGAGTTCAATTCCCCAGTGCCCATGTAAACCAGATGCACAAAGTGGTGTATGCATCTGGAGTTTGCTTGGAGTGGCTGGTGGCCCGGATGCACCCATCCTCTCTCCCCACATCTCTCTCTGTATCTCTCTGCTCCCAAATAAATAAATAAATAAATACATTTTTTTAAAAAAAGAATAAAATGCTGGCCGTGGGGGCCCACAATAAGTGCTTCATAAAATAGCATCCTCACCTCCAGACTGGTCTTTGCCGTGTGTGAGTGTGTGTGTGTGTGTGTGTGTGTGCAGTGCTTGCAATGTGTCTATCAGTTACCTTCTCATTGCTGGGACAAAAGACCCAGCCCGAATGAGCTGATGGGGAGAAAGGCATGGCAGAGCAGAGGCTGGGCATCACAGCGGCTGGGAGGTAGCAGCAAGAGTGATCTCGCTCACCCCAAAAGCCTGCCACCAAGCAACATGCTCCTCCAGCAAGGCCCCAGCAGCTGAGGATAAGGCTTCTTTGAGAGAGATTTCACGTTCAAATAATCACAGCAAATGAATTTGATTTTTGTATTTTATTTTATTATATATATATATTTTTGTTTGTTTGTTTGTTTGTTTGTTTTTTGAGGTAGGGGTCTCGCTCTAGTCCAGGCTGACCTGGAATTCACTATGGAGTCTCAGGGTGGCCTTGAACTCATGGCAATCCTACCTCTGCCTCCCGAGTACTGGGATTAAAGGCATGCGCCACCACACCCGGCTCTCATTTTATTTTTTAAAAGTATTTTTATTTATTTGCAAGTGAGAGAGAAGAACAGAGCCTCCTGCCATTACAAACAAACTCCAGACACACGTGTTGCTTTGCACATCTGGCTTGATGCGGGTACTGGAACCCTGGCTGGTAGGCTTTGCAAGCGAGCACCTTTAACCGCTAAGCCATCTTCCCAGCCCTATTTTATTTTTATTGTGTGGTGTGTTTATATGTGGTCTAGCTCCATGAGTGTGCAGGAGCCCATCCATAGCACATGGACACGTGCAGAGACTAGAGGAAGACATCAGGTGTCCTCTGTCATGTTTCTGGTTTATTTCCTTGAGACAGACAAGAGTCTCATAGAGCTGGGAGCCGCCCTTTATTTTGGTCAAACTTGCCAGGCCTAATGGTCCTTCTGTATCCCCTCAGCGCTGAGGTTACAGTCCTGCATGGCTTTTTATACAGGTGCTGCATATCCGAACTCAAGCCCCCATGCTTGATCAAAACCATCTCTCCAGCCCCTGAACTTCCTTTTCTTAGTCTCTGTCTTCTTTCTGGGGAGACAGGCTGGGGAAGGGGGGGGGGGGGCACGGTGAGGCTGCACTTTGTTCAGCGGCCAGCAGGTGGCTCGGCGGAGCATCTCCCCTGAGCTCAGCCATGCCCTTCCCATGCCTTCCTGCAGCCGAGTGCACTGTGATGGGCATCCCCAGCATCTCCACCAACCTCTCCGGCTTCGGCTGCTTCATGGAGGAGCACATAGCAGACCCCTCGGCCTATGGTCAGTGCGGGTTCCCTGCAGTGGGGAGGGATCCTGGAGCCAACGTGGCTCCCAGAGCCCATTTTCACACCCTGGCCCTGGCCTCTGCAGGCATCTACATTCTGGACCGGAGGTTCCGCAGCCTGGATGATTCCTGCTCGCAGCTCACCTCCTTCCTTTACAGCTTCTGCCAGCAGAGCCGCCGACAGCGGATCATCCAGCGCAATCGCACTGAGCGGCTGTCTGACCTGCTGGATTGGAAATATCTAGGCCGGGTATGATCCCCCTCCACCCTGTTCTTCCCTTCCCCAGACACCCTTGACTGTATGACCCCTGGTTATACAGCCTCAAGACAGCAGAGCAGGTGGGAGGGTCTGGCCTACTCGTAAAAGTTGCTGTCACTTTTAAGAAATTAATCTCGGGCTGGAGAGATGGCTCAGCGGTTAAGGCATCTGCCTGCAAAGCCAGATGCACAAAGTGGCCCATGCAACTGAAATCCAAATTCAGTGGCTGGAGGTCCTGGTGTGCCCATTCACTCTCCTCTCTCTCTCCATGCAAATAATAAAATATTTTATTTTTTTTAAATATTTTTTTATATTTTATTTATTAATTTTCAAGCAGAGAGAGAGAGAAAGAAAGAGAGAGAGGAAATAGATAGAAAAAGGCACCTGTCTCCAAACAGAACAGAAAGGCTGGGAAGATGGCTTACGAGTTAAAAGCACTTTCTCAGAACCAAGAAAAGAATGAAAATCAAGTTAATTTATTTTTTTTTATATTTTCAGTTATTTATTTGCATTGAGAGAAACCAAATGAACTCCAGATGCATGCATCACCTTGTGCATCTGGCTTTTCTGGGTACTGGGGAAGTCATTAGGCTTTGCAGGCAAAGGCATTAACCATTGAGCCATCTCTCCAGCCCCAAATTATTATTATTTATTATTATTATTTATTGGATTTTTTGAAGTAGGGTCTCACTCTAGCCCAGGCTGACCTGGAATTCACTATGTAGTCTCAGGGTGGCCTTGAAACTCATGGCAGTCCTACCCATCTCCGGAGTGCTGGATTAAAGGTGTGCACCCAACATCCAGCCCCAAATTACTTTCTTTTTTTATTTTTTAAAATGCTTTATTTATTCATTTTCAAGCAGAGATAGATAGACGAGAGAGAGCACCAGGGCCACCACCTTGTGGATCTGGCTTATGTGGGTACTTGGGAATTGAATCCGGGGCCTTACCCGCTGAGCCATCTCTCCAGCCCCCCAAATTACTTTCTAAGAAGAACATTTGTCCAGAGTTCTCATCTGCAGCCGTATTGCCAAAGCAATGCTGAATTCAGGAATTCCTGCCCCAATTGATGAGGTGTGGCCCCGGGATTGTCCAGGACTATATGAGGTGGACATTTGCACAGGAGAGACTGGAAAGTTTGACGCCATATGTGGTTTGCTGCAAATTTGAGGCCAGTCTGGAGTACATAGCAAGATCCTATTAAAGCATAGCAATCAGGCTGGGTAAGGTGACACACGCCTTTAACCCCAGCACTCAGGAGGCAGAGGTAGGAGAATCACCGTGAGTTTGAGGCCACCCTGAGACTACATAGTGAGCTCCAGGTCAGCCTGGGCTTGAGCAAGACCCTACCTCAAAAACAAAAACAAAAGCATAACAAAACAAAGTGTGGCCAACAGGACCTGTCATCACAGATCTGTATTCTGAGCCCCTTGGGAGGCTGAGGGAGGAGGATCCAAGTTCAAGGCCAGCCTGAGCTATCTAGTGAGTGAAAAGGCATCTGGGGAAACAGGGAGTGGTGGCTCATGACTGTAACCCCAGCACTTAGGGAGCCGTGGCAAACAGATCACCACAGGTTTGAGGCCTACCTGGACTACAAAGAGTTTCCAGGTCAGCCTGGGCTAAAGAGTGAGGCCGTATCTCAGTGTGTAAAGTGCTTGCTCTGCATGCATGAGGACCCAGGTTTGATCCCTTGTACCCATGTAAAGAGCTGGGTATGGCTGGGTGTGGTGATGCACGCTTTTACTCCCAGCACTTGGAGGCAGAGGTAGGAGGATCACTATGAGTTCAAGGCCACCTTGAGACTACATAGTGAATTCTAGGTCAGCCTGGGCTAGAGCGAGACTCTGTCTTGAGAAACAAACAAAGTACAGAGGGCCTGGGTAGATGGTTAAGTGATTAAAAGCATTTGCTTATAAAGCCTCCTGGCCTGGGTTTGATTCTCCAGTACCCACGTGAAGCCACAAGCAAAAAGTGACAAGTGTGTCTGGAGTTCATTTATAGCTGCAAGAGGCCTGGCATGCCCATACACTCTTTCTCTCTCATAAATATATATATAAATTATATGTAACATATTAATAATATTAATAATATAAAATATATATGACAAATAAATATATATTTCACAAAAACAGCTGTAGAACAATCAAGAAAGACATCTGATATCAACCTATGGCCTTCACATACACATGTACACACATATGCATACACATAAGAACACCTGCCTAGGATCCACAGTGAGGGCTGGGGGCATGGCTCAGAGGTAGAGTCCTGCCTAGGATCCACAGTGAAGGGCTGGGTGTGTGGATCAGAGGTAGAGCTCCTGCCTAGAACACACAGTGAGGGCTGGGGGTGTGGAACACTGGTCAGTTATTGTGTGGCTGGGATTTATAGGCCAGGGTGTATATTTGGCCCCCTTGTCCACTGACACTTCGCCTCCTTTCTCCCAAGTACTACATGTCTGCCCGTCACATGGCACTGGCCAAGGCCTTCCCAGATCACTTCACCTATGAGCCCCATGAAGCAGATGCGGTGAGTTGACCCAGGACCAGAGCTGGGTCAGGAGCAAGAGGACTTGGGCTGGGCAGGTGGTGGTGGGGATCCCTTCTGATGAGTGAAGAGTTTCAGGGCTTCTGGATTCTTCGGTGGCCTGTTCTAATTTATTGCCATGCCTACGTTTTCAGGCCCAAGGCTACCGCTACCCACGGCCAGCCTCGGTGCCCCCATCACCATCGCTGTCACGACACTCGAGTCCACACCAGAGTGAAGATGAAGAAGAGGCCCGGGATGGATCCTTGGGGGACGGTGAACGCTATGACGAGGAGGAAGAGGCTGCCAAGGACCGTCGCAACATCCGTGCCCCCGAGTGGCCACGCAGGACCTCCTGCGCCTCGTCCACGGCCGGCGGCAGCAAGCGCAGCAACTCGGTGGACACAGGTCTCTCCAGCTCGATCAGCACACCCAGTGAGCCCCTCAGTCCTGCCAGCTCCCTGGGCGAGGAGCGCAATTGATTGAAACCTGCATTTCAACCCACGCCCTGCCCACCCTGCGTTTCTCCTGCAGAGAGAGGGTGGGAGCAGGCAGGCCGTCCTTGAGTGGGGTCTACAGTCCCTGTGCCCCTCGCTCCTGGCTCCGTAGCTCCACTTTGGAGATCTCACTCCAGCCCTGTGCCTTTCTGGGATTCCAGAATGTATCCTGTGCTCTGGCTTGAACTGGGTGCCAGAAGCCAGGAATCTGCCATTACTCCACAAAGTGCTGGGGGTTTGAGGAAACCTGGCCTGTTTTCAGATGGGGGGCTCCACAGTAGACAGAGTTTGCCATGCCCCCGGGGACCACCAGGCGCTGGAAACCCAGTGGCTTCCCTGAAATCTAGTCCAGAGTGAGCGCACTTCAGGGATTAAGATAACTCAATGCTTACAGTCCTCCATTTCAACCTAAACCTTGGCTCAGGTCCTGGGTGGAGGACCCCTCACCCCATCTCCTCCAATCCCCATGATTTGGCCAAGCCAGACTGCTCATTTTTTTTCTGGCTTGGGGAGCATGTAGTCTCAGACAAGACACCTTTCTGCCTTTCTGGCCTTTCCCTGACCAGATCTTACTCCTTCCCTCAGTTTACCTGCCTCTGTCGAGGACAGAACTGGCCGTCTACCCTCACCCCAGCCACTCAGGCCACCGAGAAACCATTGGGTTTTAGGTCCCAGCTGCTGAACCTGGAACCTTGTCACTGTGATGCACCTTGGGTCCCCTTCCCTGGCCTAGAACCCAACCCACTGGGTTCTAGAAGACCTACATTTACCTCGAGGCCCTCCCACCACAAGCTGTATACTGCCCCCAGCGTCAGGAAACTCCAGGAGGGCCTCTCTTGTGTGTTCTGCCTGATGCCCTGCTTGGTTTGTAGTCACGAGAAGGGCAGACGGCTGTGATTTGAAGTGTGTCAGAGATGAAAAAATACACCTGTATTTAAGACTCCCAAGTGTGGTTGGTAGTGAGCAATTTGATGGGCCTGATTCCTAACTCGGTCAGTCCTCATGGGGGTTTTGGTTTTCAGAGAGTCTGACCACGTAGCCCAGGCTAGCCTCAAACTCAGCAATCCTCCAGCCTCAGCCCCTTCAGGACTGGAAGGAATTACAGGCTTTAACTGCAGGCCCACATCTTCATGATCTACGTTCCTGCTCTTAGCTCCCCAGTCTTCCATACTTCTGTCCTGGAAAAGCTTGGGCTGCTGTTCCAAACTTCCCAGGGTTTCAAGGGCCAGGGTTCAATTCCCAATGCCACCAAAATGCTTTTTTCTGCTACTGGCCCCGTATGGCTGTGGCTTTTAGCAGCCATCTACCCTGTGGGTTGGTGTCTGGCATGTCCCTAGGACTGTCTGGTTTCCCCAGCCCATACGCATCTCAGGGAACTAGAAAGTTCTAATTGCCATCTTCCCTGTTAACCTCTGTAACAGGTGCTCTGCTCCCTCTCCTTCTGAAGCACCTGGGAGGAACATGGTGCTGAGCTGGCACACAGCACATATCCCTTAACAGAGATCCCGAATTTCACACCCCCTGTCTACTGGGACATAGCACTTCCTGTCTCCCATCCCCCCACAGTCCCTGTGGCTCAGATCCTCTTGACTTTTATTCCTCTATTTCCCCAATAGAGGCTAGTTTCTGGATATCTGTCTTTGGAGCTGATGTTGCCTAGGCGGGAGTCCTAGTTATGGGGTCCCGCTTCCCGCCCCCAAGGCAGGTTCGCACTCTAGCCTAGGCTGGTTTCATGGGGATCTTCCTACCTCAGCCTCTCCAGTGCACGGACCACACCCAGCTTTACACCCCCATGTAGTATTTTATTTATTTTCAAGCAGAGAAATACAGAGAGAATGAGAGAGGGATAGAAAGAGAGAGAGAACACCAGGGCCACCACCTGTGGGTCTGGTATATGTGGGTCCTGGGGAATTGAACCTGGGGCCTAAGGCACTGGAGGCAAGTGCCTTAACCGCTGAGCCATCTCTCCAGCCCTTTACACCCCCATATAAAGGGGACATCCAATCCCTTTCTGTTTGAAAGTACAGGGCTGCTTCAGAGACCTGCAGCTTCCTGATCTGGACCTTGGTCCCCGCAGTACTGTAAACACAGTAAACCAGGACATTCCCAGCTAAGGTATGTAGCGACCACATGAGACTCCCTGGACCCCAGGAGAGCAGGGTGGGCTTCTCTCTCCCCACAGAACCACCTCACCCAACACACACAGAGGCAGAAGACCAGCAGCTGCTGCACAAGACTTTTATTTCATTTGGTCCAAGGCTTGGGAGGAGCTCTGAGGAGGGTTAAGGCAGAGCACTCTCTAAGGCTGCGCACTTTCTAGTCATGCTTCAGGGTGAGCCGCTCGAAAAGGTACTCGCCCAGAGATGCCTGAGGGCTCGGGCTCTCCAGCCTGCGCAGGTTGGTCAGGTGGTCGCCCATCTTCTTGATGAGCTTCACCTCCTCGTCCAGGAAGTGGTTCTCCAGGAAGTCACAGAGCTGAGAACAAAGAGATCAATCTCACACACCCAAGAGGATGATTGTCCCCGAAGACCAGTGCTAGGTGTGGCTGAGCAAGGGAGTTAAAAGCCAGTCTTAGAGACACAGGCAGACCCTGCCTCTCCAAGGCCAGGATACTTACGTGGGGGTCTGTGCGGGTAGAACCCAGCGCGTGAAGATCCAAAAGGGCCTGGTTCAGGTTCTTCTCCAGAGCCAAGGCGGCTTCCATGGCCTCCAGAGTTCTTCCCCACTCATCTTGGGATGGCTTCTAACACAGAAGACAAAAACACAAACAGCTCAGAACTCATCCCCCACCGGGCTCGGGACAAAACTACATTTCCCAGTAGCCATTGAGACGCGCGTGCGCTTTTAGTCCCTCCTGGTCTACACGTTCCAAGCGCAGCTGACTTCTACCATTAGGAACACTCCCCCCCCTCCCCATGGGCGCCAGGGACAAACATACCACGTGACCCCTCCCCATCCAGCCGAGCGTCGGCACCGGCCGCGCCTGGCCTGCTGGGAATTGTAGTCCGCTGCCCGCAGCAGCTCACCTGCACATCCTGGAAGAGCGCCCGGCCGCCGCGCTGGTTCTGCATCTTGAGCAGACGCTCCGCGCCCTCGCGCTTCTCCTCGGCCAACTCTCGGAAGAAATGGCCCACGCCGTGCAGAGCCACATCGTCCCGGTCGAAATAGTAGCCCTGAGGGGAAGAAAAAAAGGTGTTAGACATGCGCACTCCACCCATCCGATGGAACAAAAGACACTCGCGCATGCGCAGAAGGGTTGGGGGTGCGCCTTCCAAGTGGGTACCCCCTTTTAGATGCTCACCAGAGAGAGGTAGGTGTAGGAGGCCCGCAGGTGCAAGTTGACCAGGCGGTTGACGGCAGCCTCCACGTCGGTGGAATAATTCTGACGAATCTGAGAAGTCATGGCTGATCAGGCGAAGGAGATGGTCCCCGGGATTGCGACTGGAAACTTGTTTAAAGAAAAAGTAAAAAATAAAAAAGGAGGAGGAAGTCCCCGGGTCTGTTCCGTCCAAACACTGTTGAAGCAAGACACAGACACGACGGGACCTCCGGGAGCCGCTGCGGGGGATGGAGAGGGTAGCTGCTTTTATAGACCGCCGACCCTCCCGGGCGGGGCGCGCGGAGCGAGCGGCTGGCCAATCGGCGGCGGGTGAAGGCGGGACTTGCACTTCCTCGTGGCCAATCCGGAGCAGAAAGCAGCGTCAGCCTTACCTCCTCCCCAAAACGGGAAGTCACGCGCCTTGAGCGCGAGGCCCGTAGTTAAATGGGGAGTGGGGGTGGGGGGCGCGGATCCTGGATCGTCTGGGTTTTCGGGGTCCATCTAACAGGTGAAAGATTTATAGGAACACAAGGGAGCTTGGGAAGGGATGAGTCTGAGATCCTGGGGGGGGGTCTTAAGAAAGTCCAATATTGTTCATGAGAACACGGAAGGTGGAGGCCGCCTGGATGGGGACCCTGGAGTTATTGACAACCTCCGAGTGTCTGAAAGATGAGGTGCCCTATCTCATCTGGAAGCTTGGCATTTGGGGTGGGGAGGGCATCTTTGAGGAATGTAAAGAGACCCAGAGCTCTAGGGTTTGGGGGTTTCATGATAGGAAGACCTTACTTTTCTAGAACTACCCAAAGAAAGACCTTGGAGCCTTTAAGGATGCAGAATGGAGGGATTTGGTGGATATGTGTGTGCATATCTGGAGAGGTAGGGCAACACGTGGCATTCTAAGCCGCCCTTTGGAACCCTGGACCTGCCCTCTGGATCTCGTGGCCCTGTTTCCGGAGCCCTCTTTTCCTGGGAAGACAACTGGAGAGAGGAAGTGACATTTTGGGGTGTCTTTAGAGCTGCCTTTTATGACGCTGGTTCCCTACCACCTATTCCTTTGGGGTACTTAGAGAAGCCACCTGCCCCTTGGGGTACCCAGACGAGGTTCAAAGGAGCAAGGCCTCTATCTTCAGCTGAAACTAGCTAGCATCGCGGGGTTTAGGCAGACATTTAGGACATGGTTAGTTACTTCCTCCATGCCTCATTAGCAGAGTACTACACCAGGGTCCTGGATGCAAGGGGCAGGAAGGCAAGAACTCTACTAGGTCCTAATGGAGGCAGCACCCACGGAGGTAGCCAGGGAGGGTGCAGGACTGTGGTCGGCCAGCCAGTACTGCTGAGTCATGCTGAGCTCAGCTTAGGCTTGGCGGCGGGCCAGCCTTAGTGCTGTCCCCATCCCAGCAGAAACACGTGGGGTCCCCTAGTCTGTTTTGCTCCCTGACCGCTCCCCGTTGTGGTTACGCCTGTCTGTGAGGGGGTGGTGGGCCCCCTCATATCTTTCCCCTGACCTGCTGTCTGCGGCAAGCTGAGTGCAGAGGGCTACGCCCCGTTGATTGTGGAGCAGGAGTTGGTCATTAACCAGGCCACTGCAGACTGACCTTTGGCCTCCCTCCGTGGGCAGGCCCAGATAGGGACAGAGAGGGTCCCCACCCCCGAGCTAGATGGAAACCCAGAGAGGAAGCAGTCAGTCCACCTCGAGCCCCTTCCCCTCTAATCCTCTGGGACTCCTCAATTCCCTGGTTAGGCTTCTCTGGGTGTAGTAGAGGGCCATGGCGTGCCCAGACTCCCCTTCCTCAGGCTACCAGATCCATCCAGTCTGGCTTCAGGTTCCAGAACCCTCCCAAGCATCCCCATTCTGTGCCCTCTGCAACATCACGAAGCTTCGACGCCCAGGTTTCCAATTCCTGGAATTTCGAGGCCGGGTAGACTGGGCTAACACCAGCACTGAGGCTGTGGTCCCCTGACTTGATCACGGGTCATCCTGGGCTGCTGTGACAGCTGGAAACTGGAGCTCATGAACCCTAACCCAGAAAGCACTGAGCACCCCAGAAAACGATGTGGGAGTAAAGCGCTCCAAATCCCCGCCTGGCACCTCCTGGCAGGCCACTGGACCAGACTCACAATCCAAAGTGTGGACCCCAGGAGGTTTATTGTCACCCCCTCCCCCAGGCCACAGTTCCCACCCAACCCAATAATTATACAAAAGTAAGAAAAATGCCCATCCCCCAGTCCCCATTCATCCCAGAAAAATGCCATAATTTATGCAGAAAAGACACAGTCCAAGGCAGCTGGCGGGCTCAGCCCATCTTCTTCCAGATAGTGAGTGAAGCGGTGAGGACTCCGGCCACGAAGATGGTCACTGTCTGCCACGTGGGGGTCCCGAAGTAGGAGAGGAGGCCGTCCTGGGGACACACGTTACATTAGCAAGGCCACAAGGCAGCGAGCAGGGGGTGGTGAAATGAGGTCAGAAGTCCCAGCAGAGGTCATCATGAATGGACACAAAGAAGCCAGTGCCCCCCAGGCTCTAGGGAGGCAGTTTAGGGTGACTGGGCCCAAAAGTAAAAAGGCAAGAAATGTCCTCAAGTCTGCCCTTGCAATCAGGGAAGGCAGGCTCTCTCCTCATCTCTGACTAAAGGAGTCCCTTTCCCTTTCAGGCCTGGGCGAGGTGGAGCACTCAGGAGGCAGAGGCAGGAGGATCACCATGAGTTCCAGGCCACCCTGAGACCACAGAGTGAATTCCAGGTCAGCCTACCTGGAGGGAGGGGGAAAGAACTGGGGGTTCTGACTCAACACCAAAACTTGCCTCTTCCGAGCAGGTCAGCTTGCGGGGAAAGCCCACCACAGTAAGGCGTGGCCTGAACACTCAGGTCCCTGCTCTGGAAAGCCTACCTGGGACGAAGGGGAACCCCTACTCCCACACAGGATTTTCTCTGTATTTCCTTTCCTTCTCATCTCTCCTTCACTTCATCTAATAAAGTCTCTTCAAGTCTTTCCCACTGGCCTCTGGAGTTAAATTCCTTAAATTCGTAAGATAAGGATCTGGCAATACCCCAAATTTATTAGTGTGTTGGCTGATACTAGCTCCACACTCCAGTTACACTAGCACCCAGGAGACAGGCAGGAGGTGAGCAAATCCCCAGGCTGGGAAACTTACACTCCCTCCAACAATCAAAACAAAGACTGGAGCTGGAGAGGTGGCTCAGCAGTTAAGGCACTTGCCTACAAAGCCTAAAGATCCAAGTTCGATTCCCCAGGACCCACGCAAAGCCAGACACACAAGGAGTTCCTCTGCAGCGGCTAGATTTTCTCTGTCTCAGATGGATGCAAACACGGACTGGATGAAGCTCAGCTACAGAGCGCTTGCCCAGCACGTACAGAGCCCTAGGTTCCACAGCAACAACGAAGGACCAAGCCTGGTGGTACACACCTGCAATTCCAGCAAAGGGAGCCGGAACCAGAGGATGAGAAGGTCTACATGGCAAGGTCCAGGTCAGATGCTGTCTCAACAAGACACACCAACCAACAAGAAGAAAAGAAAAGCGGGGAGTGGAGGCTCATGTCTGTAACCCCAGCATTCAGGAAGCTGAGAGGAGAATCAGATGATCTCGTGAGTATGAGCCATGGAGATCCTGGCTCAAGAAAAAAAAAAAATCATAAAATCCAAGTCTTAGCCGGGCATGGTGGCTCATGCCTTTAATCCCAGCACTCGGGAGGCAGAGGTGAGAGGATCGCCATGAGTTCGAGGCCAACCTGAGACTACATAGTGAATTCCAGGTCAGCCTGGGCTAGAGTGAGAACCTACCTGGGGGGGGGGGGGAGAGAGACGCCCCCAATGGGGGCCTTTAATTCCAGCCCAGGGAGGCTGAGTTAGGATTTCAGCAAACTTGAAGCCAGCCTGGGGCTACATAGTTGTAAATCAGCCTGGGCTAGAGGAAGACCACACCTTGAAAACAAAAAACAAAACCCTGGGTTGAAGCTGGAGTGGTGGCCACACCTTTAACCCCCAGGACTCAGGAGGCAGAGGTCAGAAGATTGCCTGGAGTTCAAGGACACCCTGAGACTACATAGTAAATTCCAGGTCAGCCTGGGCTAGAGGGAGATGCTACTTCAAAAAGCAAAAAAAAAAAAAGCCACAAACACACACACCCAAACCCCCCGCAGGGATCAGAGGGTTATCAGTGACTTGAGTTCTAGACTAGAAGCTGTCATCAGTTAACACTTATCAGGTCAGGGTCACAGAGGTCAGCAGGTACCAGATGAATCGTAGATGGGACATGTAGGAACAAGTGAGAGATGACACTGATTGATGGTCAGCTTCCACTCCCACCCCAAAGTGGCATACAGGTCCCAGAGAGGTATGGCAGGGGAAAGTGGGGTGGGCTGAGGAGTCTCACCCAGCCACCCTGGTCTTGGATCCAGACCAGCAGCCGCTCCCGGAGAAAGTCCAGCGTCCAGCCCATAATGGTTCTGATCAGCTCAGGTACCTTGGTGCACAGGGCCTGCAGGGGTGGGTAGGATTGAACTTGGGGTGTGCTCCATTCCCGCTGCTTGAAGGAGTTGGCTCCAAGCCTTTGTTCGAATTCTCTGCCGCTAGTATCTGGTCCCCTCACCAACCGCCTGTTCACTAGCCACCTCCATTTACCTGCTCCCCAAGGCCCTCAGATTAAGAGTGGAAGCCAGGGCGGTGGAACACTTGTCTAGCCTGAGGGAGGAGGCCCAAAGTTGCATCCCCAGCACTGCAAACCAACCCAAAGGCTCTGGGGAGGAAAGCTGGGCATCCAAAATGTGACTTGGGGAGGGGAGAGGAGACACCCTGGGAGCAATACCTTCCAAGCCGTACAGAACTGTGTGAAGACCTCACGCTAGCACAGGCTGTCCTTGAACTCACAGTGATCCTACCCACTGCCGGGGTTAAGAGTGTGCCACCACACTGACTTTAATTGTATTTTGAGACAGGTTTCCCAACAAGGCCCCAAAACGGTCTTAAACTCCTGGATCCAAGCGTTAGCCATGAAGGCGCCTGGGACTCCAGACATGCCGCCAGCCTGGCAGTCCATCACTCCACTTCTGTCATTCTGCTGCCACAGGACCTGTGAACACACTGACTAAACAAGTGACTCTCCCTTAAAGCCCGGGCCAACTAGACCTACTGCCTGTTTTCTGGGAACTTCCCCTTCCAGCTGCACTGCGTATCTCTGCCCTCTGGTCCCCAACTCCACAGGCTGTGAGTGTCACTACATCCGGGCCTCTGTGCCTTCCTGTCAGAAAAACCCATCAAGGGCTTGGGAGTGGCTCACTAGTCAAGAGTGTCTAAGCACATGACCCTTCCCAGTACTGCTAAAAAAAAAAAAACAAGCAAGAAATACACTTGTGAGGCTGGGAAATGATTAAATGATTAGCAGTGAAAGATACCTGCTTAAAAGGCCTGCAGCCTTCTGGGTTCAATTCCCCAGTTGCCCATGGGAAGGCAGGCAGACGGGCATTCATTTGCAGCAATAAGGGACTCTGGAGACTCTGGCACACATACATATGCACATACACATACACAACCCATTTGGGCTTACATGCAAATACTTTTTAAAAGTCTGGAGAGATGGCTCAGCAGCTAAGGTGCTTGCCTGCAAAGCCCAAGCACCTGAGTCCAATTCCCCAGTTTCCACATGAAGCCAGATGCACAGGTGCATCTCACTCTAGCCCAGGCTGGCCTTGAACTCACAGCACTCCTACCTCTGCTGAGTGCAGGGATTAAAGGCATGTGCCACCACAATGTTTTTTTTTTTTTTTTTGGTTTTTCGAGGTTCGGTCTCACTCTAGCCCAGGCAGACCTGGAATTCACTCTGTAGTCTCAGGGTGGCCTCGAACTCACGCCCAGCCCGGTCTTTTTTTTCCAAATAAATAATTTTTTTTTTGAGGCAGAGAGAGAGAGAGAGAGAGAGAGAGAGAGAGAGAGAGAGAGAGAGAGAGAGCGCACCAGGGCCACCATCTTGTGGGTCTGGCTTATGTGGGTCCTGGGAATTGAACCCTGGGCTTTAGGCACTGGAGGCAAGTGCCTTAACCTCTGAGCCATCTCTCCAGCCCCCCAAATAAATAATTTTTTAAAAATAATTGTTTAAAAAAATTATACAGTCGGGCGTGGTGGTGCACACCTTTAATCCCAGCACTCGGGAGGCAGAGGTAGGAGGATCACTATGAGTTCAAGGCCACCCTGAGACTACAGAGTGAATTCCAGGTCAGCCTGGCTAGAGTGAGACCCTACCTCGAAAAACCAGAAAAAAAAAAAAATATATATATATATATATATATATATATATATATATGTATGTATGTATGTATACACATACATGCATATGCATACTTGCTTGGAACGGTTGATGGCCGGAGTTCAGTTCCTCAGTACCCACATAAAGCCAGATGCACAAAGTGGCACGGGTATATAGTTCATCTGCGGTGGCACTAGGCCCTGGCACACCCATTCTCTTCTTGCAAATCCTTTGGCGGTGCTGGAGATGGAACCCAGAACACCACACAGGTGCTCCTCTCCACCCTCATTGCCCATCCCCCTTGTTTTGTGTTGGAGACAGGTTTTCACCTTCACGTAGGGTCAGTTGGCCTTGAACTCCTGATTACATGCCTGTACCAGCACCCCTGACTTGGTTTAGGTTTTGTGAGACAGTCTCACTCTGTAGCACAGTGACCCTCAAAACTTACAGTAACCCCCCCAGGTGCTTGACTTGCAGGTGAACAACTGCACACCTGGCTCGATTACTTTTTTCTCCCCTAAATATTTTAATTATTTAAGAGAGACACCAGGGCCTCTTGCCACAACAAAAGAATTCCAGACACATTTGCCACTTAGTGCATCTGCTTGACCTGGGAACTGGGAGAGCAGACCCTGGCCACCAGGCTTTGCAAGCACTTTTAACCACTGAGCCATTCAGCAGCCTTCGTGATTACTTTGATGATTGACAAGGACCGGGATGATGTTAGGCCAGTATTTTACTTTCTACTGAGAAAATCTGAATGTCTGAGTGATGCTCGGCAGTTATGATCTGGATTCTATGACAATGACTGCATTTGCTAGGATATCCTACAGGATGTATATATCGGGTCACTCCCTGCTTGCTTTTTGGCATGTGTATGGGGGGGGGCCACATGTATGAAGATGAAAGCCAGAGGCTGACATTGGGTGTCTTTTTTTTTTCCAGGTAGGGTCTCACTCTAGCTCAGGCTGACCTAGAATTCACTCTGTAGTCTCAGGCTGTCCTCAAACTCACAGGGATCCTCCTGCCTCTGCCTTCCCAGTGGTGGGATTAAAGGAATGCAATGCACCACCACGTCTGGCACGTGTGTCTTTCTTAATCATTCTTCACTCATTTACTGAGGGGGGCAGGCATGGTCTCAACTGAACCCAGCTTGCTCTGGGATCTCACTTCTTCCTGAGAGCTGAAAGGCTGCCCTGCCCACTTCACTACTGAGGTTCTCCCCCCCCCCACTCCCTCACTCAGAAATATACAATGAGCAAGGTGTGCTGGTGCACACCTTTAGTCCCAGCACTAAAGATGTAGGAGGATTGCTGTGAGTTCAAGACCACCCAAGACTACAAAATTAGTTCCAAGTCAGCCTGGGATAGAGTGAGACTCTGCCTCATGGAAGGAAAAAATATTTAGTCCGCAGCATGGTGGCTCTGACTTATAATGACAGCACTCACTCAAAGGCTGAGGTAGGAGAATCACTATGAGTTTGGGGTGATCCTGTAGCTACAGAGTTCAGCTGGGGATAGAGGCCCTAGTACCAGAAAAAAAAAGGGGGGGGGAGTGGAGGGAGATGGGTAAGCAGTTAGAGGAGTCTGCTTGCAAAGCCTTCTGGCCTTGGTTCAATTCCCCAGGACTCATGTAAAGCCAGATGCAAAGTGGTGCATGTGTCTGGAATTCATCTGCAGCAGCAAAAGGCCATTCTCGTTCCTTCTCTCTCACACACACACACAAACTCTCTCAGATAAAATAACAGTTTATTTGTGTGTGTGGTGTTTTTTTGTTCTTTCAAGGTAGGGTCTTGCTCTAGCCCAAGACCACCTAGAATTCACTCTGTAGTCTCAGGCTGGCTCACAGTGATTCTCCTACCTCTGCCTCCTGAGTGCTGAGATTAAAGGCTTGCACCACCATGCCCAGCTGTGGTGTCTTTTTTTTTTCAAGGTAAGGTGTCAATTTAGCCCAAGCTAACCTAGAATTCACTATGGAGTCTCAGGGTGGCCTTGAACTCATGGCGATCCTCCTACTTTGGCCTCTTGATTAAAGGTGTGAGCCACCATACCGGGCTGGGTTATTTTCTTTTTTTTTTTTTTAG
>PVHP010027522.1:0-23797 GCA_004024765.1 Zapus hudsonius | reverse complement strand
TGTATTAGTCCTTGTGGCAAGGTATCCTGTATATCTTAGTACTCATCCCAGTCTTCCTGGCCCAAGTGTGTTGTCACTGATGGGTGTCATGCCTCCGGACAGTCTCCCCCACCACGGCTCTCACAATCTTTCCGCCCCCTCTTCCGCTTAGTTCCCTGAGTCGTGGTGGGTGAGTAATAAGGCTGCTTTATTGTTGCGGATGAACTAATTTTCTTGTCATTATTCTCTGTTTTTGTGACCCATTCTTGGATATACAATTCATAGCAAATTCCACAAATTGACCAAATACAATACACAAATTTTCCCTTTCACTTTTCCTAAATCTACTAACCACTCCACCAAAAATTGGTTCTGTTGATGGCCTTCATGTTCTCATATGAAAAAGTTGAATCTTAATTCTTGTGTTCAATCTATCAACAGTAGCAAAACTCTGATCACTCTTCTGTCATTCATGCTTCATGGAATAGTCTGAATTTGTTTGCTCATTGTGTGGATTATCAAATTGGAATGAATATATTTTACAATGAGTTAATAAACCTAATTAACATGTGAATCACCTCACATACTCATTGAAACAGAGTAGAATGATGGCTGAAGGAGTTCAGTAGGGGCAGTTACTAGATATTGAGATAAGGATAAAATAATTCAATTAAGCAAGACAACAAGCAGCTTTGTACCCTGGAAAATTGCTTATTCAGTGCTATGTTCTTTCCTTCCTCTTTAATACATGGTGTTCTTTTTAGCTTTTAGTAGCTAATTCCCAGGGCTTTTTGTTCTTTCCTCAACACTTCAAATTTTATGTTTCTCAGAACTTCCTAACCCTCTATTTTCTACTAAACTGTTAAATACCAATGCTTGATAATTCATAAATTAATATCTCAGCAAGAGGTCTCTTCTGAATTGAGACTAGTTTTTTTTAACTGAATATGTAAGTTAAAGATGAAACAAAGTATGATCATAGTGTTTTGTTTCAAACTTGACAACTCTAGTACTTTTATTATTATAAATATTATTATTTATTCTTGAGAAAGTGATAGCGAGAGAGAGAATGGAAGAATGGATAATGGACATGCTTGGGCTTCAAATGAATTTCAGACACATGTTCCACTTTGTTCATTTGTATATCAAGCTTTACATGGGAACTGGGGACTCAAACCAGGGCCCACAGACTTTGCAAGCAAATTCCTTTAACTACTGAGACATCTCTCCAGCCTTCCATTATTTTTATCATCTTTGATATGGTTCTGTAATCTTTTGGATTCTTAGGAACAAGAACTCGGGGCAACCATTTAGTCTTCATACCTTAAAAAAGCGAATAAACTCCTGGATTTTATGAAGTAAAATAATTATCTACCATGATTCTCTGGAAATGGGTGAATGTAAAAGTTAAAGACCCCTTTCCAAGATCCACATGGGGGAAGCAATCATGACTCTGCACACCACTGTGAGCACAGTTCCTAATGCAAATAGAATGCCACTGATGCAGAGCCCAAGAGAAAAAAAAAAAAGGGAGATGTCTATTCCTGGAAAAAAAATGAGGCCAAGATGGAGACCTCCCATGAATGAAAGAGGCCATGTTTACAGCTTACACTGTATAGACTCTAGAGTCTTTGTCAAACACATACTGCTGGACATGAGAACAATCTATAAAATAACCAGAAGTTCCTATATATTGTTTTGTTTTCAGAAATCAAGTATGAAGTTGTAGAATTCAACAAAATTTTACTTTTAGTATATTTTTACCCTTCTCCAACTTCTGTAAAAACTTTAAATTTTAGATTACAAATGGTTGAATTTTTTTCCTCCGCTAGACGAAGACATCTAAAGCAGTCTCAGAAAACTATGTTATTTTATTAGACAGAAAGTACCATATTCACATTATCTTGATAATTATCCAAGAAAGAACTGCATGCCCATGTGTTTGTGTGTGTGTGTTTGTGTGTGTGTGTGTGTGTGTGTGTGTCCTTGTATAAGGAAGACAAAGGTCAATCAAAGTGGGTGTGTTCTCCATTGCTCTATACTTTATTTATTTCTTTAGAAAGAGCATTTCTGAACTTGAAGCTCATTGATTTAGCTAGAATATCTAGCCAGCAAGCTCTAGGGATCTTTCTGTCTTGGCTTCCCCAGTTATAGATTGACAGGATGGGTACACATCGGCACATCTGGTTTTTAAGTAGGTGCTGAGGATCCAAACTGAGGTCCGCATGATTGAACAGCAATCTTTTTGCTGACTGCACCATCTCCCTCACACTTAAATGTTATAGTGTAGAAGGATTTTACCATGAAGCTCAAGGTCTCCTTGTCTCCTCGACAAAACAAAGAATCAAACATCTGGAATATAAAGGGACACATTAGGAACCTAGGAGCAAAGGCTGATCATGAGACCTGCTCTTTGATTTAATACAGGAAGAAATAATTCCAATTCTATACAATATCTTCAGAAATAGAAGAGTGAGATTATTTTCAGTTTCCATTTGACTGGGCTGAGGGATACCCGTATAACTGATAATCTACTATTTTACCATTTATCTTTGTTGCTAACTTTTTTTTGAGGTAGTGTCTTACTTTAGCCAAGCAGACCTGAAGTTCAATATGTAGTCTCTCAGGGTGGCCTTGAACTCATGGTGATCCTCCTACCTCTGCCTCCCAAGTAATTGAATTAAAGGCGTGCACTACCATGCCTGACATTTGTTGCTAATCTTGAACCAGTGGATTGTGTAGAAGGAATCACTCAGGTGAGTTTCTGTTTATACCAGTTTATTTAACCCATAGGACTGCACAGCCTCCAGAGATAATTTCAATGTGTACAAATAAAAATATCTGTTTAACATACATGTGAACAGTCAATTACACTGCTTATTATATTATTGTCAACACATATTGAAAGGATAGCCACTATTTCTAACATTACCACTCCCATGCCAAGGGAGAAGAAATTTAAAAAAAATGACTTTTAGTTAATGTTACCATGGGCTTCTAAGAAAAAGTTACACAATGGTATCAAAATACAAATTGTAGGTAAATGTAACTGGAAGAGGGAGAGGGTATATAATTTTTTTTTAT
This sequence comes from Zapus hudsonius, assembly GCA_004024765.1. Classification (NCBI taxonomy): domain Eukaryota; kingdom Metazoa; phylum Chordata; class Mammalia; order Rodentia; family Dipodidae; genus Zapus; species Zapus hudsonius. Next base: position 20,734 of record PVHP010027522.1, on the reverse strand, counting down.
GTACCAGACTTGCTAAATAATCCATAAAATTGTAAAACAGATATTCTTGTTCTATATGATGCATATCTAAAATGTATTCATTTTAACTTGCTGTTTTTTAGAATCATAACAATGCAGGTATATTTGACCATGTATTAGAATAATGAAGCACATTAGCACTTTCTGTATTTCAGTATTAGTACTTGGTGACGGGAAGCAAAGTGAGTCATGGCCTACTATGTTATTGAATGTTGGTCTGGGGTAGAAACACTTTCAACTTGGATACAATATCTCTTTTAATTAAATGGAGTATTTTCATTCTTTTTCCTACCGCAATAGAGGTATTATTTGGAGACATTAAAAGTGAAAATATTTATTATTAACTAGTATTAAATAATGAAGGTTAATAATAATTATTTTTTATTTATAAATTTTATAATTTAAAGTGAATCATATTTGCAGTAGGCTTATCTATATACCTTAAAATACATTAAAACAGCTTATTAGTACAGAAAATTAGATTCCTCAAAACTCAAGTTTTGAAGATTAATACTAAGCTTGCCTATAGAATGTTTCTTTATGACCTTTAAAGAAATAGTTTTTCAATATGGATTTTTGTAAGTATTCTTCTCTTGGTAATGTATATTCATTGCCCTTGGATGTTATCTTTGGTGTCATAAAAATACATAATCTATGTCTGTGAGGACTTTGAGACAGGTGTCCCCCATAAATTCACATGTTCTGAATTCTAGGACCCCAGCAGGTAGCAATTTAGGAATTGGAGATTCGCAGGAAGAGGAGTATAAGTCAGTTTGGGGCTGACTTATGGGTCTTATAGCCAGCTGCTGTTATTGTCCACCTGGTGTTGGCCAGGAGGTGATGTCCAGCCTCTGCTCATGCCACATTACCCCCGTCATCATGAGTTTCCCTGGGGTCTGTAAGACAAAAATCAATCCTCTTTCCACAGGTGCTTTGTGTTAGCAACACAAAGCCAACTGCAACAATAATTGTATGTCTATAATCTCAAAAATCAATCTTCTTTCCTATTCTCTTCTGAAATCTTGTGTTCTTATAAAGAATTTTTTTCTTACAATATATTATAACTTATTCATTTATTTCTTCTCAAACAGAGAGATAGAAGACAGACAAGTAGTCAGAGAAAGAACTCACATGCCAGGGCCTCCTCCCACTGCAAGTGAACTCCAGAAGCATGTGCCACTTTATGAATACTGAGTAACTGAAGCCAGATTGTTAGGGTTTGCAGGCAATGTTTTAACCTCTGAGCCATCTCTCAAAGCCCATTATAAAGAATTTTCTAGTAAGTACAGTTGAGAGATGCCACAATGATTTGTAAGAAATGGGCATAGAAAGTTTGGTCCTTCAAACAGTACAATTGGAAGAGATCAAAAGCATTTATGGAAACGTTGATTTTTTTAATAGAATTTTATTGTCACCAGCCAGTTTCTCCTGTCCGTACCTCTGGATAGTCTCCCCCACCACGGCTCTCACAATCTTTCCGCCCCCTAGTCTATCCATGGTCCCCTGTCACAAGGACTGATCCAGACGACCCATGGAGGAGGTTATCCAGTTGAGGGGGGAGGGGAGGGCAGTGGGGAATTGGGGATAACAACTCATTTTTTTGCCCACCAAATAAATGTTGTAACTCATTATGGACAATAAAAAAGAAGGAAAGTCCTAAAAAAAAAAAAAAGAATTTTATTGTCACATCGAATCTCGTGTTTAAATAAATCACTTTTTAAAATGGCTTCCTCTTTGGCTTAGAACAAAGATGCCTTAAAGAACATTCCCAAGCTTTCTTCACTAGTGTTTTTCTGTTCAGGGGAGCCCTCAGGTCATTCTGGACAAGGAGTGAAGATACTTGCTATGCTCTGTACAAAACCACTGACCTGAGACACAACAGTCAAACTCAGCTTCACATCAAATCAGGTTTCCTTTGTGTCTTTTTTTTTTATTTCACTTCAAGATTGATTTCCTAAAGCATGAAAGTGCTTGCTTTATCAAACACCACTGGTCGGTTTCCAGAACAATGATTTAAATTAGATTCTATGGAAAATCGATTTGTTGAATAAGGGGCTTAGCCAATATTTTTCCTTAGTGTTGTTTATCTACTTCTGCCAGGGTGCATTAGAACTAAAATCAGAATCATCAGTTAACATTAAATAGTCAAAACATTTCTTAGACACACCATATCAGCATGCATGGTGCATTACCACTAAAATAAAAATCTTCGATCAACATAAAACAAAGCATTTCTAAGACACACCATATTGGTCAATAATGACTTAGTTTTTATAAACATATTGCACTGAAAATAAATTCCAAATAATGGTAAAAGGGTTTTTTTTTTCTATCTAATGTCTTAAGCATATTAAAAGTGAGCTCCAAAGGCCATTGGAACATGAATAAGAGTAATGGTTACAGGAAATGATTGATGGAATATTTCAATTGCTGGTCTTGACTTTGCACAGCGTGTTAATTACTTGGTTTTGTGTGTATCATCACGTTCTCTGGAGAATAACACTAATTCCAGCATCTGGTTTCAAATCTCCATTCCTGACTGACATCCTAGCCTCTGCAACTGCTAGCTGAGCTGTGTGGTTACTGGGGAAGGTTGATGACCAGCCAGCTTACATAAAGTATAAACTCTGACTTCTGGAAAAAGATTCCTGTTGGGGCTAAAGCAGGGAGCCACACTGAGCAGTGCTGGGAACGTCCAATGTCAAAAATAGTACCAGCTGAAATGTGCAGGAAATTGCTGCAATCAAGATTAGAAGCAATACTCTTTACCTATGAACTAAAGTGATTGCACAGCATGTGCTTCTTCTTGAAAGTACAGATGACTGTAAGCATATTTTACAAAGATGAATCTTTATTTTCTCCTAATGTACCTAGATATGCCCTGTGTTTTCTATGTGTTCCTATAAGCTCTTGAATAAGCTCATTATCTCTTACACCCCATTCTTTACACCTGTGATAGGTCAGTAAATGATAATCTCCTAAATTTTCCCTAGTAACATTTTTCAATGAAAGAGAGAGAGAGAGAGAGAGAGAGAGCAGTCTAAGATGCAATAATTCATAGACTGTGAAATATTACTAAACAAATCTCTTAACATCAACTAACTTTTATAAAATGTTCAAAAAGAATCCGTATCCATTATTTGAGATAAATATTTGCTCTCATTACTCAAACCTGAACATATATTTTTGAATAACCAGCAAAGACAAATACCTACGCTGAAATGTAATGACTAATACTATCCCCTCTATCACAATTGTTTATTTATTTCTTTTATTTTTGGTAGGTCTACCTAATATTGAACTAATAATTTCAACTATAAATCAATAAACCAGGTCTATAGTGATGGCTTAGTGGTTGGGTCACTTGCCTGCAAAGCCTAACATCCTAAGTTTCAATTCCCCAGCACCCTTGTAAAGCCAGATGTACAACGGCTCAGGCATCTGTAGTTTGAATGCAGTGGCTGGAGGCACTGGCATGTCCATTCTCTCTCTCTCTCTCTCTCTCTCTCTCTCTCTCTCTCTCTCTCTCTCTTCTCTCTCTCTTCTCTCTCTCTCTCTCTTCTCTCTCTCTCTCCTCTCTCCTCTCTCTCTCCTTGCAAACAGTTAAATAAAAAATATTATAAATCAATAAACCAACTGGTTGAGAAATAAATGACCATATTCTTACCTCTCTTCATTAGAAATTTGGAGAAAATATCATATAATTCAAATTTTCTGAGCATTTCATTCAAATTTTGTCGTGAACTTACTCTTTAGTTCCTCATGAAGCTATGTTTCATACATAACTCACTCTCCTCTCCTCTCTCTCTCTTTCTCTCTCTCAGCCCTCTTACTTCCTTTCTCTTTCCTTCTTTATGCCTTTTTCCCACTTAAATTTTAGAAGTAACTAAAACCCCATGGAAATGAGTTTGTTTTCAATTAACAATGTTTATTCAAGTCTTAGCATAACAATTAGGTAGTGAATACAACTATATTCTGGGCGAATGACATGCATAACACATGTCTCACAATGGATTTTTTAAAAATAAATATTTTAAATGCTTTGGACATTTTATTAATATTCTCATTCCTGTGAGGAAGAAATTCACTTTTTTAAGACAATATACTTATTGGAGTTTGCAATTTTTAAAACTTCTCATGTCTAAACCTAACTTGGCTTATTTTAAAAATATATTTTATTCCCTTAAATAAAACATTCAATGTTTTTACTCTATATCTTGCTAAGATATAAGATTTGACTAAGTCCAAAAAATGGTATAAATTGAGGTAAAGTAATTAAAAAACCTCTATATTCATTGAATGCCCTCTAAAATCAGGTGTTAAACCTCATATTTTAACAGAAAAATAAAAGTTCAGAATGTGAAATGAATTTGTCTAACAGATATGTATGAGGTTTGCTCATTATTTTAAAATTTTTGAGTCAACATTTAAGTATTAAAGTTTATGAGAAAGCTGGTGTTTCTGTTTTTCTATTAAAATATGAGCATTCTGGTAAAACATACTAGGCATTCATTTTAAATTTAAAAATTAAAATCGTTACCACACTTAAGTTGTTATAATTCTAATCTTTAATGAAGTTAGAAAAACAGGAGAACGAGCCTCTTCATTGACTCAATATTTTTTCTGATTCTTCCAAAACTTTTTAAAGTATACCAACATATTTATTTTGTTATACTTATATTCACCGTATAGCTTAGCTCGATTTTTATGTCACATTATACATAATTTATTTCATTTTTAATTCTTACTGTTTGAGAGAGTTATGGAGAAAGAGGGAGAGAGAAAGAAAGAAAGAGAGAATGAGAATGGGCATGTTATGGCTTTCTGCCACTGCAAACAAACTCCAGACAAATGTGCCCCTTTGTGCATCTGGCTTTATGCTGGTACTGGGAAACTGAACCCAGCCACCAGGCTTTGCAGGCAAGTGCCTTTAACTCTGAGGCATCTCTCCAGAACTTTAATTTATTTCTTTATTATTGTTTAAAGGTATCCTAAATGATTGGAGTCTACTTGACAACAGTGAAAAATAATAGAGTTTCATATTGATGTTGTGACAAAAAACTGGTATAAAGCAGCACCTATATATGATGCTCCAATTTGGAAAGTCAGAAGTCCAAAATATTCCTTACTGGGCTAAGATTTAGCTCTGAGCAGATCTGCTTTATTCAAAATGCACCAAGAAAGAATCTGGTCCTTGTGATTTTCAGCTTCTACAAGTTACCTCAATTCAGACCACTCATTGTACCCTTTCTCCTGAACCCTTTTTTCTTCCTAAATTATCCTTATTCTTTGAAGTGTCTTTTTTCCTTTTCTTATTTGTTTTCTCTTGCAATTCATTTGACAGCTATTTGTGTTCTTTTTAAATTTATAATGGGTTTGTGTGTTCTGGGGAGATGTCTCAGAGGTTGAATGCACTTGCAAACCTGCTGGCTGTGGTTCTATTCCCCAGCCACTCACTCAAGTGTTGATTTGTGTTCTCTTTGAGTTCTTTATACATATTTCCAATCTTTTTTTAAGTTCTTTGCCTGAGGTTTCATCTATGTAGTTCTCACCAGGTGCATCCAGTATGGGATTTGGTAACCCTTGAGGAGACCAATTGCCTTGGATTTCTATGTTATTCATTTGGCATTGAGAATTGCCCATCTGGAGACAGGGCATTGGTCAGGTATTTTTAAACACCTGTGTTAAGTGAGTACTTGATCTTTTCCTTGCCTTTGCTTTGTTTTAAGATGCTTGTATTTCAATCTTGGAGATACTTATGGATGGAGTATTTGAGGTGATCTCAGTATGGATTCAGGTATACCCAAACTCATGGAATGTATGCTGAAACTTTGGCCACCCAAGAAGGGTAAGTATGAGAGCAATAGGAATAAGTATATGTGCCAAAATCCAACCAGAGGATCCACCCTGCAACTGTAGAACCATTGGTAACATGGAAGGGTGCAGAGAGAGGCACTAAAGACAAGCAGCTAGCCCAAACCCACACACCAGAGCTTGGCTCTTACTATAGAAACATTGGAAAAATCATCCAGCCAGGAAGGGGAAGGGAGAGGTTCCTAGATGCAAGCTGCTGTGAGCAAACTCAGGCATGCGACCCCAGGTCCATTGTCAGACAAGCTGGGCCTTCTCTTCCGTTATGGCGATCATTCATCTTTCCTCATTGGTTATATCCCTGCAACTGACATGAGTGGACTTGTGCATCTCTACTCATACCCATCACTGGATGAAGGGATATCAAAGTTGCAGGACATATACACTATGGAATTCTATACAGCTAAAAGGAAAAATGACATAATTAAATTCAAAGAAAAGTGAATGGACATGGAGCATATCATTCTTAGTGACCTTGAACAAGAACAGAGAGTCAAGCAGTGCATATTCTCCCTCATATGTGGTTCCTATCCAGGTTAAGCCTGAACAGTAAGAAAACCTGTCAGATGAATTGAAGACAGACAAGGAGAAGGAGAGGGTGAATGCTTACACATCAATCTAAACCAATAAGGAAAGATAGCATAAAAACCCTATTTTCATGCAATAAGCTCTCAAGGAAGCCATGGACATCATCAGGTAAGAGAGGCAGTGAATAGGGCAGGAGGTAGCCTAACCCCAAGACAAATTGCTCTAGGCTGTAACTCCTGGGCCTAGTCATTGGTTATTTCCCACACTGAGCTGTTGTTGATCTAAGAGAGGCAAGAGTTCTCCCAAAATAAGATAGGCTTAAGTCAAAGCTCTTGAATAACCATCCCAGATGAAAGGTAAGACACTCTTGCTGAAGACACCACACAATGTCATCATACGATACTGAGAGACCCTGCTTAATCCAGAGTGGTATTCAGCCCCCAGATGGTAGCATGTGTAGTGCTGGGAAGTGTTAAAGGAGCTTCCAGGGGTCCACTGTGTCTGGAAGACAGTATTGTAAGCACTCATCCCCTTCTTTTGACTTTTAAATACTTTGAGAAGCATTGCTGGTAGGTTTTTAGTGAAGATCTAATAGAATTCTCTTTATTTTTATGTTTTTGTTTTTGTGTTTAATCTGCAAGTGATTTTATTACAGCTCATACATAATGCTTGCCATGGGAAAAGCAGGAAAGATCTCAAACTGTCAGAGCAAAGACAATCCACAGATGCCAACCCTGAGAACACAGATGTTAGAAACATTTGCCATTAGTTTCAAGGCAATCATCATAAAAACCTTTCAAGGCATAATAAGGTATCTCCCTAAAATAGCTTTAAAGGTATAGCAAACAATATAAAATGCAAAAAAAAAATCACATGGAAATGTTAAAACTAACACTCACTAACAAACTGTTCAAATACTTAATATACAGGAAGAAAAAACAGAATTGGAAAAGAGTTAGAATTGTATACTTTAATTTCTCAAAATAGAGCAATATGTTCATAGTGAAATGATTGTGGACAATTTTTTTGTGTTAATAGAGAATGCTTTCGAATAAGGTTAACATTAAAATCCTTGAACCTAAGGATGGTGGGAGAGGATCTTGATTAAAATCTTGATGTTGTCTATGATGGATTTGATTTCCAGGAGCACAAAAAAATTAAAAAACTAAATTTAAATAAAATAAATTGGAAGTATTGGGCCAAGGATTTCTTAATGTGAATAGCTCTCATTTCATGGTTGAAACCATGGAGAAAACACAAAGACAACCTTTCCTAATGCAAAGGAATTCCCCGGCTTTCCACACATTATCCATGGAACAGAAGTCTTGCCCTTCTTGTCTCTAGCCTTCACACCTTACAGGTGGAATAAATACCAGACAATATGCATGGAACAGCAGCCAATGTTCTCCTGGTCTCCAGTCTCCTTACTAAAAATGGCAGGGTTTAGACTCACAGCTACTTTAAAATGATCAACTGAGACAAATCCTTATATGTAATAAGCCTGTCTCTGTGTCTTCCATTTCCACTTGGTCCTCGTTCATTAGAGAATCCTAAAATAGTAACAAAAGGCTTTCTAGATGACCGCAAACTAAAATGTAACCATTTCAGTTGTATGATGAGTGGTGGTAATGAAGTTGTTCAAATACAATTTGGTATTTATGATTAAAGAAAGAACTCTGTGGTTGTGTGTCTTGAGAATTTTCCCCCTTGCATGATTAATATGATCACTATTTGTGAATGGGCAAGAGTGAGTGTTTTAATCTTCCTCACTTGGGAACTGATCCTGTTGTGAATGGATCCTGTCCTTTGATAAGGTTAAGCTGGGAATTCTGAACAAGATATCCTACCATCTGTACTTTCCTTTGTGGTAAAATTCAATAAATCTTGAGAAGGCAGAAAACTATACTAGCTTGGAATAAAGCAATGGATAAAGCAAGTGTCTGCTTTTCACTAATTTTGTTTCTTTTTTAAAGTGCCTGTTAGTATATACGACAATTTTGTCAACCTAAATAACAATCAGAGATCCAAAGAACAATGACAGTTAGTTACTAGAGAATAACAGCATAGCTATGGAAATATGTAGGTAAGAGTAAATTAAGAACCTAATTGGAGAGGATAAGGCAAAAAGATTTTGCTTAACAAGAAATTTTTGGGAATAACAAACTGCTGAGAAACAATTAAACATTAATAATTGACTACAGATAATAGAGAAAAAATACTTCACCATAAGGATTAAAACAAGGATGTTACCAATCCGAAAATGAACATACGGTTGCTGGGCATGGATTGTCACTAAAGGTTTATTTGTGTGCATGTGTGTGTGTGGGGGGGAATGGGGGTTCAGAGACATGAGCCTATGAGGAGCATTGCACATTAATATCACAATAATATAATAAATTAAATAAGGAAGTTTGCTGAGAAGCCTTCCCGTAAAACTTGATTTTATTTATTTGCAGTTGACACAAAATTGATTTTAGTGATGTTCACAATTAGCTCATAAGCATTGGCAGTAGGTATAGTCTTTTGGGTTGCCATAATAAAGTTTCAGATATAGAGCAACCCAAGTGCCACTTTTTTTCAAGGTTCTAACAGCTATACAGATACAAGGACACACTTCATTCCTGGCTTGACTTCTGGTGACATCTGGCTTCTTGCCTTGTAGCCTGCTATAGGGTCCTCCTATGGCTCTTTGTGTGATTATGAAGCGAGAACTCTGATTTCTCGTCTTACAAAGACCTATCTATTTAGGACCCAGCACTATGACCTCAATTAACCTTTGTTTTCTCCATAAAGGTGCTGTGTCCAAATACAGTGATATTATGGGTCAAACTTCAAGACTTGAATGGGGAAAGGCATAATTCAATCCATACCAACAGACATCAAGGATTAAATGGCATTATGGTAAAAAATGTTGGAGAATTTCTAAAGGCTATGGATATATGACTTGGAGACATAGCAAAGGTCTCCCTGTCTCTCCCTCCCATTTGTTATTTTTCAGTATGATAATGCCATGATTTATAAATTTTCCTGAAATGATAATCGGTATACATTTGAAGGATTGTCATAAGTATATTTGAACCTTATCAGGGAACTTAGTCCAACATGGTGATAACCTTCTTAGAAAATATAATAAAAAGTTAAAGAATAGAGAGAGCCATGTGTCAAAGGTGATTGCTGAAACCCTTCACAAGCAGCTGAAGCATTTATGTTACCAGGTATCAGAGAGGTCCTCCATTCTTTACTTGTCCCATTCAAAATTTATTCATTAGGATGGTCCAAATAGAGAATAGATCTTGGAATCAATATACTGTTAATAATCTGATACATATTATGAGCAAGTCTTGTGATGGAACCCCCCATTACCCTCCTCCCTGTCTCCAACTTGCGCAGTACCCTCCTCAGTGAGATTTCCGGAACAGTCCTTGGGATAGGGGGTTATGAATTGTACAAGCTATAGCCAGTTTTTATTCTTTGTGTGTTGTTGTTAATGGGGTGATGTCTCTGGATATTTTCCCCCACCATGGCTTTTACAATCTTTCCACCCCCTCTTCTGCATAGTTCCCTGTTTCATGGTGGATGAGTTTTAAGTCTGCTTTACTGTTGAGATCTTAAGAGTTTCTGCATTATTTCTTTGGACTGAGTTGGGTATCCTCGGTGTCTGTCTCCATTATCCTTTCATAGAATATCTGATTTGCTGTGTGTGAGGTAGTTCTTGTGCTCATCTTGACACTTTATCAAAGGTTTCATTTGGGCCTCAGATGGTAAATTAGTAGGTTCATCTCCTACTTGAGTGTTAGCAAACATCTTAGGTCCTGTTGGTGGAATTAGGTTGTCCACAGCTCTTGCTGCCTTTTGAAAAACAAACAGAATCTCCAATGGAGCATGAAATCAGTATAGGTTAAATGAGACCAACATTGTTAATTTGGTGAGATTTTAATGGTTATAGCCTTCCTATAGATCCCTGGTTAGTGGAGGCTTCCCTTTGGAGTCTGGGTTCTTGGTCTCCATAAGAATTTGCCTTGGATCCCAGTTCCAAATAAGGGTTCCTTGTCACTGAGCAATTTATTTGAGTTGGGAAAAAAACTGATTTTAGCTTTTAACTTCATAAAGTCAAGAGTTTCATTCTTGTTATGCTTACTAACGTTTTCTGTGAACAAAGGCATTACCATATTTTGTTTTTTTTTTAAATTTGGAAAAGACAAGAAACACATTTAAAGTTAAAATTAAATATATATATATATATATATATATATATATATATATATATATATATATATATATATGTGTGTGTGTGTCCTTTCAAAGAAAATATGAACAATTGTATTCTCCTGTTATGCACTTGTGTCTTCTGTATTACTTATCTCTTTGGTGATTACTTGACATAATAATAGAGAAAAGATAATGCATTTTAACCTAACATGATGTAGGCATGGAGACACCTAGGAGAAAAGCTGTTGACAAGGTAACAGATAATTTTCACTAAAATGGCAATATTTTTTTTCTATCAAAAAAGGAATACTTTCTGTTCAAAATTATTTTTGAGGTTACTGAATTTTTTTTTGGAAAATGTCATTTCCAACTGTCAACAAAATTACTAATTTAATAAAAATATTTTTGTATTAATATTTTTTCAGAAAAGTTAGTGCACTTAAATTTTCTCAGATCGGTTATTCTTAATCATGCCAAGAGAATTGGGTAAGTGAGGAGCTTCCTCTTGCTGGATGAACAAACCCAATTCAATCATAAACAAGAAAACATCAAATTTCTTGCAGAGCATTTTTTTCTCTTTTCTTTTGAAATAAATGTAATTTTGGATTTCTCAATTTGAAAGAGACTAATGGCAGGATCATAGTTAATATGAGTTAAAAGATCAAATATTTATTCCATTGTTGAGAATTTAAGCCTAGTCTATTCCTCTTCCATTCCTTTTGGCAGCATTGTAAATTGAATATCTATTCCCCTGATTAACCATATTTCTCCTCGAATGGCTCTGATATCTCCCTGTGACAGCAAGGAGTGTATACATATTACCATCCCTGCTGATGCTGTGTTATACACTTCTCTTGAAGAGCTGCACTACTACATGCTGTCACTGCTGCTTCTTGACACCCATGTTAAACAACAGCACAGGTTACAGCATCTATCCCAGATGCTAAGTATACATTCAGGTTGTTACTAACCTCGCTCATCTCAACCCCTGAGATCAACTGTTATGAAGCTACTTAGTTCCATAGCTGCTGTACCTGCTCTTATGAAACTAAGGAGAACCTTATCTAAACTGCACTTACACACGTTCAACTCCATTGTGATAGATGTTTGATATGAAAATGGTGAGAGTATTATACTACTTTACTCCTCGTTCTTTCATTTAACCTCCTTTACTTAAAATTATAACAAACTTTTTCCTCAATTATTGCCTTTAATAAGTTCACTGTCCAAAATTATACATGCAAATACATACACAGAATACGAGTCTTACAGAATCAAGATTTAAAAAAAAATGGGGGCTTTTGTTCCCTTATATTATGGTATGTATAGAGGGTATTAAGAAGTTTCTCCTTTTTTGTTTATTTTTTAGGTTTTTTTTTTGAGAAAATGTCTCACCAGTATGTAGCACAGGCTAGTTTCACATTTGAGACCCATGCAGAAGCCTGCCACAGCTTTCCTTTTATGTGTTGTCTAGGGATTCAAACGCAGATACTCACACTTATGTGGCAAGCATTTTATCCAATCAACCATTTCCTCAGCCTCAGTATTGCTGATTTTGACAAATTTAATTTTAAGGACACTCATCTGTGGTCATTAGAATAGTTCCATAGATTTCTCAATGACTGAAGAGTATTTCCTTGTGCTATTACCACGTTGCTGGTTAGCTCTGAAAGAATACTTTTTCATTTTAGTATTATTTACTTTATTTAATGACAACTTTACACAATTGTAAAAGGTATTTTTAAATAGGTTATTTATTTATATTTACAAGGAGAAAGAGACAGAAAAAGAGACAGACAGAAAATGTGCATTTCCACGACCTGTGCTACTGCAAATGAACTCCAGACATATTCCTCCACATGCACTCAGATCCACATGGGACCCGGAAATCAAACCCCAGCCATCAGGCTTTGCAAGCAAGTACCTTCATTCTCTGAGCCATTCCCACAGTCCCTCAAATGTATAATGTATCTTGATCACACTACTTGCCTATTGCTTTCTCTTGTCCCTCCCTCTCATCCTCCTAACACTAAATCTATTCTTCCAGCTATTCAGGATAAAGGAAGGACTCACTGAATGAACCCTTTCGAGCATGCGATACAAGGGGAATATGATACAAGGGACACACCACCTGCTTGCAAATTCTTTGGAATGCACATGGCATAGGTACATTTCCATCAACATCTACCAGAATAGAGCACAGGTCTCAGAATTTTCCTATATTGCAGACATGCATCGTTTTCAGAACCAGTCTTTATTATTAGCATCCTGAACTATGTCATTGAACAAGCAGAAGCAAAAACTACACTTTAGTGTAAGTAAAATTGAAACACTCAAGAAGGAAATAGAGGAGGATGTGATAAGACGGAAAGATATTACATGCTCATGGTTAGGGAGAATCAATATAATAAAAATGGCAATCCTGCCAAAAGTGATTTACAGATTCAATGCCATGCGAATGAAAATCCCAACCTCTTCAGACATAGAAAAAATCTCAAAATTTATTTGAAAGGCCAAAAGACCATGGATAGCTAAAACTATTCTAAGTAAAACAAAAAACCTACTCAGGAGGTATCACCATGCCTGACTTAAAAATATACTACAAAGCCATAGTAACTAAAACAGCATGGTCCTGGCATAAAAACAGACAGACAGATCAGTGGAACAGAATGGAAGACCGAGCTTTAAATGTAAGTAACTTCAGTTATTTGGTCTTTGACAAGGGTGCCAACGATGTACACTGGGCCAAAGATAGCATCTTAAACAAATGGTGCTGGACAAATTGCATAAACACATGTTAAAAAAAAAGGAAAATAGGCCCACTCCTTTCACCATGCACAAAAATCAACTCCAAATGGATCAGAGACCTCAATATAAATCCTGTAACCCTGAACACTCTGGAAGAAAAAAATGGGAGGAACTCTACATGAGATAGGAGTAGGGAAAATTTCCTGAGAAAATCTCCAGCAGCCCAGGAAGTGCATTAACCACTTAACCAATGGGACCTGATCAGGCTCAAAAGCTTCTGTACTGACAAATATACCATACTCAGAGCTAATAGACCCCCATCAAACTGGGAGATGTTTTTTGCCAGCTATAACTCAGACAGAGGTCTAATTGCTAGATCTACAGAGAACTCAAAAAAATACATAATAAAAACTCAAACACCCCCTTCACAAAATGTGGCACTGATCTCAACAGAGAATTCACAAAGGAGGAAACACAAATGGCCTTTTCTCACCTGAGAAAGTGCTCAGCATCTTTAAGCATCAGGGAAATGCAAATCAAAACCACAATGAGGTACCACCTTACTCCTAAAGAAAATCAACAACAATCATTGCTGGTGAGGATGCAGGAAAAAGAAACCCTCATTCACTGCTGGTGGGATTGTAAACTTGTTCAACCACTATGGAAAGCAGTTAGGAGATTCCTGGACAGAATGGTAATAGAGCTACCAATGGACCCAGCTATCAATCTACTAGGCACCTATCCACAAGATGTCGCATCTCAGTGCAGACACATTTGTACAACTATATTTAGAGCAGCTCAATTCATAATAGCCAAGAATTGGAATCAACCCAAGTGCTTATCTATGGAGGAATGGATAGCAAAACTGTGGTATATTTACACTATGGAATTTGACTCAGCTAAAAGGAAAAAGGACATATTGAAATTTAGAAAAAAAAATGGTGTGAATTTGAGCAGATCTTACTAAGTGAAATCTCAAAAGAACAGAGTCAAATGCCGCATATCATCCCTCATAGGTGGTTTCTAACCAGGATAACAATAAACTCTATGCAAACCAGTCAGAAATGAGAGTTTGGGAAAGAGGATTAAGAAGTGGGGGGGGAGGGGATGACTTAAACATGAAATTGAACCAAAATTGGTTCAAAATAAAAAAATCCTCATAATCCGTGCATAATGTACCCTAATGAGCATGGAGTGGGCACCATCTGGCAAGCAGGGCTGAGAATGGAAGGGGAGAGAGTCTAAGTCTGTGAAAAACTGATCAGTCTGGCAGGTCCTGCTCCAGGCAACAGAATCCTTCCTTCACTGAGCTATTGACCAAAGTGACCCATGAGGTCCCCAATATATGACAGGCTTCTGTAAAGATCTTGATTACCAACCCCAGGCCTGAGGCGAGCTCCTGTTGCTGAAGAACCACAGAAAGCCACCTATCAGCACCGAGAGACCCTATGAGGTCCAGAATGGTAACCAGCCCCCAGATAGTGCAGAGCTGGAAGGCCCTGCATAAGCTGCCAGGGGAAACTGGACAACGACATCTGGAATAAACAGAGACTACTGACATGAAACGCAGTCAGCCACCATGAGTAAGCTGAACACACTGCCTACTGGGAGAGAACAGCAAACCATGAAGGGAGCACTTGTGCAATGGAGGAGCCAAAGCCTGGGGGAGGCAATCAACAGCTGTTAATTTGGCCAAGAAATCTACTCAGTGAAGGGGAGTCCTTGACTGGAACTGGGATTTCATGGGGAAATACATTGGGAACCAAAATCTTGGGACCCCAAAGAGAAATTCACTTTATAAGTGATTTACAAAAAGCTACTAATAGAATCTAGCCAATTCAGGAATGTGTATCTCAATTAACCTATACTGATCTCACTCTCCAATGGAGATTCTGTTTGTATTTTTCAGAAGGCTCCAAGAGACCTATGGCTCTTCCAACCCTACCAATGAGCCACAGGCCGACAGCTGACATTCTGGCAAGAGATGAGCCACCCCAGACCTACCATGGAGGATCCACATGGAACCCCACAGGCAGTGATGGGATAAGCACGAGACCTATAACCACAGGCAATTGGTCAACCCAGGATGAGCAGGGAAACAGACATCAATGATTTTAAACACAACCTCAAGCAGAAGTACAGAGGCCCCTAAGACCTCAAGCATAAAGCAGCCTTAATACTCACCAACCATGATTCAGGGAACTGAGCGGAAGAAGGGGAGGAAAGATTGTGAGGGCCATGGTGGAGGAGAATATCCAGAGACATGCCCCCTCTCAGGGGAGGGTGCAACCGGGGTTGACTCCTAGGCTATTCACAACCCCCTACCCCATGGACTGATCCAGACTGCCTAGGGAGGAGGAAATCCAACTGATTGGCATCTGGGAAGAGGGAAATAGGGTATGTGGAGACATCAACATATTATTCCCTTATTAAGTGTATCTAATTATGGATAATAATAAAAAAGAAAGTTTTGCTTCCACTTCCATGTTATTTATACATGAATGGATGACATCTCACTATAAAATCTAGACTCCACAAACTAGAGAAAATATGTGATCTTTGATTTTCTGAGCCTTACTTAATTCAATTCCTTTGATATTCTCCAGTTGCATCCTTTTTTTCCCGAAAATGAAATAATTTTGTTCTTTATGGCTGGATCAAATAAAGAAAACTTGGTAAATTAAAAAAAAGAAGTTATTTGGATTCTTCCCCTACTTTTACCAAGAATCAAAGAAAAGTTTTCCTTTAATTTCTCCTCAGCATGAATAGGGCCATCACTCATTAGGGAAGCTACTTTTCTCGTGCCCAGTTCCACTTTATAAAGGGACTGGCCCTTCCTCTTTTTTTCCTGCCAGCGTTATATCTTGATATTCTGGAAGAATGAACAATTCTAGTATAGTGTGTGTTTGTAAGTGGAGATCAACAAATTAATTTGATGTGAAAAGTATTTGGGAAATAATATTTAATTTACCACAAGTACTTGGTACATTGAGATTACATTGTACTTATGTCAGTTTCTATTATGAAAACAATGTTCCTTATGACTGCAGTAATATCCAAGGAAAGAGAAACTCGGATATCTTAATAGTTTAACATTTTGCCAAACGAAATCTTGGAATGTTCTTAATTATAAAATGTGATTTTATAAAATGCATGTGTTCAAAAATATTGTGTGTTTCATTTTAACAACTGCATATTCATTCCGTGTTTTCATATCCTCTTCTTCATTGTGTAATTATGTATCCTTGAAGATCGATGCTACTTCTTTGATTATAAGAAGTCTTTACTATAGTACACTAAAGCTAGAGAATTTTAGTTGTATGTCCAAGTTATATAAATGCTTCCCATTTTTAACTCTTTATCTGCTAAGATGTAAGTTCTTTGATAGTGATATCACCTTTTATCCATCATTTCAATCACAAGCTCAAACTTTTTTTACTCAGTGATTTTTGACACCAAATGCTATGTTAAAGTAGATGAATTTATAGAAAATAAGCCTCAGACTACTCATTGTTTTTCTCATACAGAAATAAAATTAACCTGCTTTTATTATAATTTATTCTATTCTTAAGTATTTTCTTAATTACCTTCTGAAGTATGTATAGATTATTCTTGTAAAAAGATTTTTAGTGACATAAAATTTAATTTTGGTCTGAATAGAGTATTCTATCATATTATGTGATAACTTTTAAAAAATACCTATCCCACCAACTGCCAGACATGATGGTAGGTCAGCATCCACATGATTTTTTTGGCCCCACCTCAGCCCTTGGATAAACCAGAACTCACACTATTGTACCTATTTGAGTCATTTGTAAGCATGGGATTTGTAAGTACAATGGCACATTGTGTGTGTGTGTGTGTGTGTGTGTGTGTGTGTGTGTGTGTATGTGTGTGTGTTTAATTGGGATGATGGTTTCCTTAGCTTTTAATTTCATGAGATCTGTTGAGAGCTCACCATTAAATGAGACATCACTACCATATCATCCAAGGCTCATGGAAAATTGCAGAAGAGGAGACAGAGAGCATGCAAATGCCACATGGTGGGAAGGAGTAATTTGAGGTGTATTTATGATCTCAAAGTGGTTGTCAATATCCCAGAGGACCTGCACCTTTTGAGCTCTTCAGCACATTGAAATGGAGGCCAGGGGAAGACAAAGGAATGAGACATCAAAGCCTATGAAGGAGCACTTGAAAAGAAGAGTGTCCTCAATGGGATGGGAACAGAGGAGAAGAGACAAAAGAGGGTAATGGGACAGGAATATGATAAAATTACAATAGGAATGTGCATTAAAATTCTCAATAAAATGTAAAAAAGACATAAATTTTAATGTTTTTTTTTCATTTACTAAATTTTAGTCTTCAAACTCAAGTTCATATTCATTCTTCATGGGGATATGTATAGATAGTACTGATGCTCATACTGAAAAAATATAAAATAATATTTACTTGGTATATATTTGACAGAAAAAAATAATAAAATAAACCCAAATAAACTGCAGCAGCTGGGACAGAGTAAGTTTGAATAGAAAGAAGTTATTTTTGAAAATAAGTCATTATTTTTCACATTATGTCTCAGAAGGTCAATAAACCCTAAAAGGTAAACTTTTCAACTGAAAATTTTCTTGGCATTTAAATAGTAAGGTCTCAAATGTCACATCATCCCAATGTCAAGGAGACAAAAGAAAGAATTAGTCGACTTTCTTTAAGTATGTGCCCGCTGACTCATCTCAAGAACATGACCGTGCTGGGTCAAGATGACCTGCTGCACAATCCGTTACAGAGCACTTGGAGAGTCACATTTATCTGTCTTGAAACCTTGGCTGAGCATATTATTAGAGCTCAAAAAAATCCTCAATATCATTGAAATAAAAGGCAACCAATCATACAGTATGATCAATGAAATCAAGCCTATAGCATTATGAAGGGTTAAGAGTCACAACACAGGAATAAAGTTAAAATAAATCAAAATTGTTCTCAAAATGTATGTGTAATTAAAACAAAATAACCTCTAAGCTAGCACTGAAAACTTCCATATGTCTTAATGGGTACATGTTTATTACTACAGGAGAAAGTCTGCTTTAGGATTCCAGGGTATAATAAGCTTTAGCTTTATTTTATTTTCAGTTTTCTCTATCACCCAGTTTGGTTTGCTATGTTCATGTATACTTGACATATCATAAACAGCTTACATTAAAATTTTCAATCTTTGTTAATGATATGAGCATATATGCATAAAATCAGGACCATGTTCAAGATAAGGCACTGGACATGTCGAATAACATCTGCAATCCCACTGAGAGAGAGACTGAGAAACAAATGCTGCTTGTTTGACATTACCACAGGCTGCATAGCAAAACCCTATCTTGAAAAAAATAAAGGAACCTATACAATATCCCTAGTTCATTTATATGGCTTTATAATGACTTCTTTGCTCATTCAAATTCTGCTGCTTTTGTTCTAAGATATCCTTAGTTAAACATACTGTCATTATTGACTGGTTTTCATTTATTTTACAAGTTGTATATGAAGTAAGATAGATTCTTTTATATTGTTTTAAATCATATATTATTAAGTTTTGTTTATATTATTCCATGAATTACATGAGATTCATTTTACAATATGTATCAATAGTTCATTCTTTAATTGTGCATAGTATTCCATTGTTATAAAGCCTTAATTTGTGAAATCACCAATTGGACATTTTTACCATGGAACTGTTACACATGAGCTTTCATGGGCACACACGTGTACATGTCTTTGCATGGTAAATACGCTTTCATTTACATATGAAAAACCTTTAACTAGAAGGGCAGGGTCATAAATGAAGTTGACGTTTAACATTTTAAGAACCTGCTGAAAATTTTCTCAATTTTGGCAGTGCTGTTCTACATTCCCAACAGAAGTGTTTAAAAGTTTAATTGCTTTATGTCTTGACTAGAATTTGGTTAGGTCGGCCATTCTGATAGGTATGTGGTGGAATCTCTTTGAGGTTTTACTTGTATTTCCCTCTCAGTTACTCACAGTACCCTCATGGGTTTATTTACTCATTTGTCATTCTGATATTTTGGGTGGATGAGTGCCACTTCAAATGTGTTTACCATTTTCAATTTTGTAGCAAATGTACCAATTCTTGAATTAAAATGTCATAATATTTTGGATATGAGTTTAAATATACTATTCCTTTAAAAATTATTAGTTATTATGATACCAAAGTTTTAAGGAAAAAGCCTCACTTCTGTCAGTCCCTGAAGTCGAGGCCCAGCCACTGTCAAAGTTCCCTTCTCTTTGCTGGGACAAAACAGCCCAGGAAAAGCAGCATATGGAATGAAAGGTTTATTTCTGCTTACAGTGTGGAGGGAAATTTTCATCATGGTGGGGAAAATAAGACAGGCCTGAGCAGGAAGCCTGGGTCATCCTCACATCAGTGGGTCAAAAGTTGTCTGAATCAGCTAGCTGTGAATACCCAGTGTGCTGGACTGTTCAATCACAAGACCCTCCTCCAGCAACACACCTCCTCAGCAAGGCTCTGCCTCCCACGGGTCTCACAATGGTCCCAGTTGCCTCCAGCGAAGGATCAAATATTTCAATCACATAAGTTTATGGGGGGCATATCTTTCAAACCACCACAGCTACCCACCCCAATATCCTAATTGAAGAGAGAGATAATGGACAAAAGTAGGAAGAAAATTCTTTAATATTGGAAACTGTTGGAAAAGAAAGAGATAAATGGATCCAGTGACCCCAAAAGCCTATGTTTTAAGTCCTGAAATTAGCTTTTAGCTTAAATAGACGGTTATTTTGGCAATAGCCAAGAGGTTGGGCCAATCATGATCTCAGCTGTGGTTCTTGTAAAATGCCTTGAAGAAGTCTCTGTCTTAAAGAGGAATAAGATATTTAATCACTAATTTTCAGATGGATGCTCTTCTTCGCACTCTTGGTGAATCTAACAGCTTTAGTTTCTTCTCTAAGCACTCCTGTAAGTTTTTGCTTCATATAATTTGATCTAGAATTATTTCCTTATCCAATGATTTATCTTTTAGCATTATTAAACGAATGACTTAGGTCAACTCTGGGAAAGAAATGTTGATTTGAAATCTGCTTTGTGAGTTGTCCATACAGCCCTTCTTTTAGCAAGTGTCTCATCTAAATGTTTCCAGATGCTTGTCATGTGGTTCAAAGACCTGAACCATCGCACATAACTAGTGAAGTTGTAAGAGATGTCACTAGACAGCAAAGCCAAATCAGAAATCAGATATATGCATCATACAGCAGCCAGATCCTGAACAAGAACACTGAAGAGGCTGCTTTATTGTCTGGGGCTTTCTTTCATGGGTACAAGATCAGGGGGATTGGCAAA
>PVHP010027521.1:0-23787 GCA_004024765.1 Zapus hudsonius | reverse complement strand
AATTTATAAAATATATATATATATATATATATATATATATATATATATATATATATATATATATAACCAATAAGCCATCTCTCTATCCGTCTTCAGGTCTTTCTTTTTTTTAATATTTTATTTATTCATTTTCAAGCAGAGAGATGAGAGAAAAAGAGAAAGAGAGAGAGAGAGAGAGAGAGAGAGAGAGAGAATGAACCAGGGACACGACCTTGTGGGTCTGGCTTATATGGTCCTTGGGAACTGAACCGGGGACCTTAGGCACTGCAGGCAAGTGCCTTAACTGCTGAGCCATCTCTCCAGCCCTCTTCAGGTCTTTTTTTTAATGAGGATTAACTGAGAACAATTTAAAGCATTTAACGTATCAATTGCTTTAGCAGGTTGTTTCTCACTAGCTAGTCCTTTATTCTCCCTTTTTGTTTATGTAATTCATTTTTGACTAATAAATGAGCTCATTCTTTTCTAGCTTATTCTTGGGCATTATAGGGAATCCCATAAGAATTATGAATTTTGAGCCGGGCGTGGTGGTGCACGCCTTTAATCCCAGCACTCGGGAGGCAAAGGTAGGAGGATCGCTGTGAGTTCAAGGCCACCCTGAGACTGTATAGTGAATTCCAGGTCAGCCTGGGCTAGAGTGAGACCCTACCTCGAAAAACCAAAAAAAAACAAGATCAGTTCTTTTATGAAGAAGGCTTTGAGCAAAAGTAAAGACTGATAATGAAAAAGAATTGGAGGTATGAGCCACATGGGCAAGAAATAAAAGTAGGATGACTTGGACCACATTGAATCTGTAAGCAAATTAAAATGCTGATTAGGGAATCACTTAAATGCAGAAAATGCAGAAAGAGCAGCTAGAAGTTCTGCCAGTTGGATT
Source organism: Zapus hudsonius (assembly GCA_004024765.1). Lineage (NCBI taxonomy): Eukaryota > Metazoa > Chordata > Mammalia > Rodentia > Dipodidae > Zapus > Zapus hudsonius. The sequence continues at coordinate 22,913 of PVHP010027521.1, read as the reverse complement.
ATGGTTGCTCCAGGGGTAATAAAGAAGTACTGTACTCCAGCCTTATCATACCAGGTAATGGCTCCTTCTCTAAAGAAATAGGGTGTTTCCTCCCAACATTCAGGGTCTGTTGTGGAAGAGGTGGTAGAAAGAATTTAAGAGCCAAAGGAAGGGTAGGATTGCTTACAACACAATCATCCAGACACAAAATATGGTGATATTCATGACTTTGTAGTGCATGACACTACCTACACAAGACCTCCATAATGGGAAGAAAAGTGATGGCATTGAAACAAAGCAGAGACTAATTGAGAGTTGGAGGGGATATGATGGAGGGTGGATTTGAAAAGGGCAAAGTGGGAGGTAATGGGTAAGTTTAGATCAGCATCCCTTTTAAGAGATGTAAACAGGTGTGAAAAAGCTGTATAATTATAATTAGTGAGGTTTGATAAAGGAATGAATTACAGTATAAGCAAGCTTACTGTAGGAACATATAATTGAATATTGTCTGGGCCTAGCTGTTAATGAAAATTTTGTAGTGAGATTTGTGAATATTTTAAAACAATTAGATTTGCACTTTTTGTAGAAGAGGGTTAGTGAAATATCGCCCATGTACTGAAATCCGTAAGTATTCGGAATCTCCTCCCATATAGGATGTAGAACTCTGTTTACCCACCGATGACAAAAGGTGGGATTGTTGACCACACCTTGGGGTAAAACTTTCCCATGAAAGTGACACATAGGCACTCTGTAGTTCACGGTAGGAACTTAAAAAGCAAACCTTCCTTAAGACCTGGGTGTAAGGTGATTGTGAAAAAACAAACTTTGAAGTCAATAATAATATGATCATTTTGAGGGACTTTGGAAGGGGCAGGATCTCAGGACTGAATAGGTCCAAAGGGATAAATGTGAATATTCACTACATGGAGATTTTATCAAAGTCTCCACTTGGGCTGGAGAGATGGCTAAATGGTTATGGTGCTTGCCTGGGAAATCTGGTGGCCAGAGTTCAATTCCCCAGTTCCCATGTAAATTATGCATCTGGAGTAAGTTTGCAGTGGTTGGAGGCCCTGCCATACCCATTCTCTCTTTCTCTTTCTCTCTCTCTCTCTCCTTTTTCTGTCTCTCTCTTTGCTTACAAATAAATAAAAAAATAAAAACTAAAAAAGTCTCTACTTGCAGGCTGGAGAGATGACTCAGCAATAAAAGGTGCTCGCTTGCAAAGCGATGGCCTGGGTTCAATTCCCCAGTATCCAAATAAATAATGTGGAACATGTGTCTGTAGTTTATTTGTAGTGGCAGCAGGCCCTGGTATGCCTTTTTTTTTTGGGGGGGGGTTCTTCGAGGTAGGGTCTCGCTCTAGTCCAGGCTGACCTGGAATTCACTCTGTAGTCTCAGGGTGGCCTTGAACTCACAGCGATCCTCCTACCTCTGCCTCCTGAGTGCTGGGATTAAAGGCGTGCGCCACCACACCCAGCTGCCCATTCTTTCTCTCTCTCCCTGCACTTGAGAGAAGTGGAAGATGCATGCATCAAAGAGAGAGACAGAGAGAGAGAGAGAGACAGGAGGAGATTCAAGTATAAAACGTATTTTTGAGCATAGAAATTCCATAATCTTAAATGATATGTCTTCTTTTTTATTTCAATTGTCAAATATATCTTCATCAGACATTTAATAACCTATCATCTAAACATTTTATTTAACATTTTAATTTAGAAGAAGTATAAATTATATTTCTTACATCTCCTTTCAGGACCAGTCCTCTGGTTTGAAGAAAGTAGCTCTTCCCTTTCTCTTTGGGTTTTTTTTTTTTTTTCCTTAGGTAGGGTCTCACTCTAGCCCAGGCTGACCTGGAATTCACTATGTAGTCTCAGGCTGGCCTTGAACTCACGGCAATCCTCCTACCTCTGCCTCCCGAGTGCTGGGATTAAAGGCGTGCGCCACCATGCCCGGCTTTCTTCCCTTTCTCATGTTACCATGACAGAAAGGAAACGAGGTCTCTAATAACCTTCAAGAAGAATGTCTGCCTAGACAGCTGTCATCCCCCCATTCAACAGTTGGGACTCTCAATGAGAAGATGAGATATGCTTTCGGCTGGAGTTGTGTGTAGAGTTGCTTTTTAGGGTCTTTACTCGTGATGACTTTTAGGACAAAAGGGAACCAGATAAATCAAGTCAGATTGTTGTAAAGACCTCTGAGTTGATTGATGGAATTGTAGAACTCTTCAAGAGTGTCCCTTTGTTTCTTGGTGCCTGTTTGACCTGGGGCAGGGATGAAAATATTGGATGCCCTTTTAGCTCCTATGTTCTCATTGTCTTCGAAGCATGCTTTCTAAACTCTAAAAACAAGACTATGGTCAGCATAATATCTTGTAAGCAATTAAGCCAAGAGAGAAAATACTGAGAACCAAAAACTTCCTAAGCCGATTTTATGGCAGTCATCATTTGCATTTTTGTATTTTGTGATAAATAACAGTGACCTCCATCATCATGGTATAAGAGAATTCTTTATTTTTATCTTTTGTAGGTGTGTTTTCATATTACACCCAACAACTATTTTCATGGAAGAATACACAGAAATCATTCCAAAACATAATCTCAGGTATACACGGAAGAGGTGACGATGGGGAATTACAAATCTGTTACTGCTCCATTAACTATTAATTCCAACTCATGTCAAGCTATGAAATTGATGTAATTATGAGAAGGCTTTCATAAATCCTTTGAGGCAATGATAGAATTGTGAAAATCCCTACACATTTAATGAATCTAAAAAGGCCAGTGCTGAAAGATCTTTTCTAAATAATTTCCTAGATAATTTCCATATTAATATGGAGTTACCAAAAGTAATCAATACAATGGATTTCTAAATGTTAGTAATCATGGATCAACCCATGTTAATTGTCATATTGTTCATTTTCTAGAAAATCAATGCACATGTGTTAAATGTAAGAAAGTCTTGGATCCGTGCTCAAATCTTATAAATCCACACATCAGTATTCAAGAGAAGCCTCATGAAGATAATGAATACCACAAAATATTTAATAGTCTCTCCACAAGTACTCAGTATACAAGCAATCAATATGGCAAATCCTTTAGCCAGTCCTTCATACTTAGATCTCATACCAGAGAGACACTTTTCAAATGTAAGGAATGCAAAAAAGTCTTTCCCTATCACTCAAATCAAACACATGGGAAAAGTCACACTGGAGAGAAACCTTTTAAACGTAAGGAATGTGACAAAGCCTTTACCCTGTCCTCATATCTTAGTTCACACCAGAAAATCCATACAGGACTTAAACCTCACAAATGTGAGAAATGTAGCAAAACCTTTACCCATTACTCAGGTCTTAAAGAACATCAGAAGATGAACCACACTGGAGAAAAACCTTTCAAATGTAAGCAATGTGACAAAACCTTTACCTGGTACTCACGTCTTGAGAGGCATCAGAAGATTCATGGTGTTGAGAAACCATTCCGGTGTAAGGAATGCGGAAAATCCTTTTCCAGGTCTTCAAGTCTTAGAGCGCATCAGAAAATTCATACTGGAGAGAAACCTTTCAAATGTAAACAATGTGACAAATCATTTACCCAGATGGGGACACTTAAGACTCATCAGATAATCCACACTGGAGAGAAACCCTTCAAATGTAAGCAATGTGGCATTTCCTTTCGCTGGGCTGCAAGTCTTCGATCTCATCAGACAATGCACACTGGAGAGAGACCTTTCAAATGCAACGAATGTGACAAATCTTTTCCCTGGTCTGCAAGTCTTCTAGAACATCAGAAAATCCATACTGGAGAGAAGCCTTTCAAATGTTGGGAGTGTGGCAGATCCTTTACCCAGTTCTCGAGTCTTAAAACACATCAGAAGTTTCATACTGGAGACCTTTCAAATGCAAGCAGTGTGACAAGTCCTTCACAGTGCGCTCAAGTCTAAGATCTCATCAGACAGTCCACACTGGAGAGAAGCCTTTCAAATGTCAGGTGTGTGACAAAGCATTTCCCCATTTTTCAAGTCTCAATAGGCATCACAAACTGCATGCTGGTGAGAAACCTTTCTAATGTAGGGGACGTGACAAAGATTTACCCAATGCTAGAATTCTAGGAAACCATCAGAAAATTCATGATGCTAAGAAACTTTTCAAATATAAGGACTTTTCAAATATGTGACAACGTCTTTACCTATTATTCATAATTTAGGATACTTCAGAAAGTGAACACTGGAGGGAAACCTTTTAAATGAAAGAAATGTGACAAAGCCTTCACCTATGACTTTTTTGATGTATTAGAAGACACCCATAGCTGGGCATGGTGGTGCACACCTTTAATCCCAGCACTTGGGAGGCAGGAGAATCGCTGTTGAGTTTAAGGCCACCGTGAGACTACATAGTGAATTCCAGGTCAGCCTGGACTAGAGTGAGACCCTACCTCGAAAAACCAAAAAAAAAAGAAGAAGAAGACGACAACCAAAAACTTTATGCTGGAGATAAATCTTTCAAATATAAGGAATGTTGTTAATCTTTTTTAATCTATCCAGGCCTAAAGTATTAGAGCACATCAGAAAAATTTATACTGAAGAGAAACTTTTCACATATAAGGAAATGCGGTAAGTCCTTCACCCAGTTCTCAAGTCTTAGAACCAATTAGAAAATTCACATGGAGGGCTGGAGAGATAGCTCAGTGGTTAAGGCACTTGCCTCCAGTGCCTAAGGCCCCAGGTTCAATTCTCCAGTATCCACATAAGCCAGACCCACAAGGTGGTGACCCTGGTTCTCTCTCTCTCTCTCTCTCTCTCTCTCTCTCTCTCTCTCTCTCTCTCTCTCTCTCTCTGCTTGAAAATGAATAAATAAATTTTTTTTTAAAGTTCATAGAAAGAAAATTCACATGGAAAGAAATCCAGCAAATGCAAAGAGCATGTCAGTTCCTCTAGGTGGCAATCAGTCCTTACCAAGCATCACACTTTCCGTTCTGGAGAGAACGGTTATATTTGCAAAGAATGTGACAAAGCCAACACTTTCTGCTCAGGACTTTTTACATATCAGAAAATTTATATTGGACAGTAGAAATAGTGCAGCCATAAATAGCATTGCAAAATATTTAGAAAATGCTCAACTCTTTTTTTTAAATCACACACGCTTATTTATTTATTTATTCATTTTTAAGTGGAGAGAGAGAGAGAGAGAGAGAGAGAGAGAGAGAGAGAGAGAGAGAGAGAGAGAGCTCACCAGGGCCACCATCTTGTGAGTCTGGATTATATGGATACTGGGGAATTGAACCCAGGGCCTTAGGCACTAGAGGCAAGCACCTTAACCGCTGAGCCATCTCTCCAGCCCAATGCTCAACACTTATTAAAAAATATTTTTATTTAATTATAGCAAGAGAGAGAGAGAAAGAGAAAGAGAAAGAGGTAGGGGAGACAGGGCCTCCATCCACTGCAAACAAACTCCAGATGGGTGTGCCACTCTGTGCTTTACTTGGGCTCTGGGGAATCAAACTCGGGTCATTAGATTTTGCAGTCAAGCACTTTAACCCCTGAGCCATCTCTCCAGCCCCAAAATGATTAACTCTTACAACCCATCAGGAAATTCATACTGAAGAGAACCTCACTAAAATGATTTTAATAAAAACTCATCTTCCAATAACTATCTGAGAATTTGCAATAAAAAGAAACATCAAAAATGCCAAGAACAGGGCTGGAGAAATGGCTCAGTGGTTAAGGCATTTGCCTGCAACACCTAATGACCTGAGTTTGATTCCCCAGTACACATAAAGCCAGGTGCACAAAGTGGTGCACGCATCTAGAGTGTTTGCAGAGGCTGGATGCCCTCGTGTACCCATTCTGTCTGTCTGTCTCTCCTCTATCTCTCTGCTTGCAAATAAATAAATAACTTTAAATTTCAAGAACAAAAAATAAATACAAAGAATATGACAAACCTTTGAATGGAGGAATCATATGGGAATTTGGAAACAAATAGTATCACATAATATACAGATGAGACACCCACAGAAGCCTTGGGAAAAGTACATTTGTATGTAATAAAGGTGGACAGGCATGTAGTTGACCTTCAAATCTCATTCACCCAGAAAATTCATACTTGAATGGAATAAGACAAAAACCCTTTTAGACATAAAGGTGAGCCAGAGTATGATAATAGAACAAAATCAAAATTAATAGTTGTCGCAGTCAGCCACAGGTCGCTGGGATGAATCTCCAAACCAGGCACAGTTTATGGGAGGAAATGATTTATTCAAGCTACAGATCCAGGGGAAGTCCCATAAAAGTGAAAGAGAGAAAAAAAAAACAATCACCTACACCACACACACAGAACAGGGAACAGTAACAGGCAGGAGGGCCAAAGAGAATTTCTTCTCCTTTATATAGGCTTAGAGTAGGGTCTTGCCACCCGATCCCAGACTTAATGGCTTCCTGAGTCTCTGGAATTTCCTTTCTGCACTGCCCACACAGGAAAGGATGTTTACTTCTAGCTTTTACATCCTGCCTCCTACTGCCTTCCTGTGAACATCCTCAGAGACCCACCCAAGATTACTTGAAAGGTCAAGTTGACATCAAAACTTAACCGTCACAATAGTTAATTATATGCTTTATTGAAATAGGATATTGCTATTTGGGTAGACAAAATTGTATTCATTGGGAACATTTTAAATTCTCAGTATTATAGTTTTTTCCATGGCACTCATTGTAGAATGTTGACCTGTAGAATTCCAGTATAAAAGTATTGTTCCTTTAATGCTTTTATCTGTTTTTCCACTTAATCTCATGCAGTATATTTTAAAATCACTTTTAAAATTTGTGTTTACTTTTATGAAAAAAATTCATGCACTTATTATTTTAATGTGGAAATTCAATAAAATATGTTACCTTGCTACCAACTTTAAACACTGTTTCATTATTGGTACAAGACATCCAACCAAAAACAGCTGGTGGGAGGGAAGCTATTTATTTTGGTTTACAGGGTCGAGGGGAAGCTCCATGACAGGAAGAGATGGTAGACCACAAGCTGGACATCCCATCATGCCACAGTAGGTGACAGCCCAAGCAAAAGGGTGAGCCCAACTCTAGTAAAAGGGACTGCATGTGGCTGGAGAGATGGCTCAGTGGTAAAAAGCACTTGCTTGCAAAGCTCACAGCCCAGGTTTGATTCCCCAATATCCACATAAAGCCAAATGCACAAGGTACAAAGTGGAAGATACACCTGGAGTTTATTTGTAGTAGCAGCAGGATGCCCTGGCATACTCTCTCTCTCTCTCTCTCTCTCTCTCTCTCTCTCTCTCTCTCTCTCTCTCTCTCTCTCTCTCTCTGCCTCAGAAAACAGAGTAAGAGCACAGATAGCCACAAACTGAGCAATTCTGTTTTCACAAATTCATTTGATTTACCTAGATAGTATATATTCATGCACTTTATCTTCTGAAAATAATCTACTATACTCCTCAGTATATTAACCTGGAAACAAAATAGGTAGAAAATTAGGATCATCTAATAGTTTGTGGGAAAACAGCATTGTTCTAACCATACAAGATATGTTCTGTAGGCTCAATAAAGCATCATCAAGATTTTAAATGTATTTTAATTCTATATATGCATATTTGAGGTAGGGTTTCACTCCATGTGATTTAATCCTCCTCTGAGATTCAATCTTCAGTCAAAATGGCTATCATTAAAAATTCAATTCTCAGGCTGGGTAGATTGCTCAGTGGTTAAGGCCCTTGCCTGCAAAACCTAGTGACCCAAATTTGATTCCCCAGTGTCCATGTAGGGCCAGATGAACAGGATAGCACATGCATCTGGAGTTCATTTGTGGTGTAGCCACTGAACACCCTGACATGCACATTCTCTCTCTATTTCTGTCTGCCTCTGTCTGCAAATAAATAGATAAAAATATTTTTTAAAAATGCTGGAGAGATTGCTCAGTGGTTAAGGCACTTGCTTGCAACACCTAATGACTCAAATTTGGTCCCCCAGTAACCTACATAAAGACAGATGCACAAAGTGATGCATGCATCTGGAGTTTGTTTGCAGTAGCTGGAGGCCCTGGCATACCTATTCTCTCTGTCTTCTATTTCTCTTTGCTTGCAAATAAAAAATAGTAAAAAAAAATTCTAATGACAAATTCTGGTGAGGTTGTGGGGAAAGACTCCCCTGTTGGTGGGAGAGCAACCTTGCACACTCTGGAAATCAGTATGGAGGTACCTCAAAAATCTAAAAATAGATCTACCATTTGACTCTATACCTCTCCTGGTGAAAGACCCCCAAGTCCTCTCTCAGGAGAGCGTACCCCAAAACTCCAATAACCACACCAGCAGATGCAAAAGCAAGAGGTGTTTTTTTATTTTTTGGCTGCACAGTCGGGCTCCACCAGCAGGCTGACGTGTGTCCAGGCAAGATGGAGCCCCAAAGAACAAAGGAGTAGGGTATTTATAGATAAAAAACTATTTAATTATAATATAACTCAGGTTACTGGGTGTGTGGCATTTTTATTGGTTCCCTCCCTGTATCTATATATCTCCTGATTGGTTACCACTTTGGGGCCACATCCCAGGTCTAGCCCACATTCTAGGACAGCCATATGTTCCCTTATATGGAGTCTTTTTGCTCCTGGGTCTTTATCACCAGGCATCCTTTAGGGAGGGGGAGGCCAAGCTCAACACTATAGTATACTTAAAATACACCCACCACGGCCCAGGTGGGGGAATATCTAGAGGCATACCCCCTCCCCATCCCAATGACTGACTGCTGTTCATACAACTCGTAGCCCACAACCACACCGTACATACCAGCAGGCCTACTTAGGATCACCCTCAGTGCCTCAGTGGGATGGGGGCAGGGCAGAGGGACATGGTGGTACCAAAATATGATTTGTTCATATAAAGTTTCTACTTATTAAAAAAATTAAAAAAACTGCTGGGGATAATGGTGCACACCTTTAATCCCAGCCCTGGGGAGGCAGAGGTAGGAGGATCACAGAGAGTTTGAGGCCAGCCTGAGACTACAGAGTGAATTCCAGGTCAGCCCCAGGGTAGAGTGAGACCCTACCTCAAAAAATAAAAACAAAAAAATATTTATATTACACATTCTATTTTGCTACTTTTTTTTAAATCAGTGGCTGGAGAGATGGTTCAGTGGTTAAGGCACTTGCCTGGAGAGTCTAACCATCTGAGTTCAATTCTCAAGTACCACAGAAAGCCAGATTAGGCATCTGGATTTCATTTGCAGTGGCTGAAGGCCCTGGCATGCCCATTCTCTCATCTGTCTCACTTCTCTCTCTTCTCTCTCTCTCTCTCTCTCTCTCTCTCTCTCTCTCTCTCTGCTTGCAAATAAATAAATACAAGTTTAAAAAAAACAAAGAAATTTACTACTTATTGAGCAGAGGCAACAACACACATGGAACCTTCCAGCAGCTGAATTTAGGACGCTATGGCACCTCTCTGCTTGCAGAGGCCCTGCTACTGTATGCCTTAGCGCTTTCTCCAGCTCTGACCCACTCCACGCTTAAAAAAACTTTTTATTGGGCTGGAGAGATGGCTCAGCAGTTAAGGCACTTGCCTCCAGTGCCTAAGGCCCAGGGTTCAATTCCCCAAGACCCACATAAGCAGACCCACAAGGTGGTGGTCCTGGTGCTCTCTCTCTCTCTCTCTCTCTCTCTCTCTCTCTCTCTCTCTCTCTCTTTCTCTCTCTCTCTCTGTATCTCTCTGTTTGAAAATGAATAAATAAAATATTAAAAAAACTTTTTATTGATAACTTCCATAATTATAGTCAATAAACTAGTATGATTCCCTTCCCACCTCCCTCATATCTCTTCCCCCTCTCAATTAGTCTCTGTTTTGTTTCGGTGTCATCATCTTTTCCTCCCATTATATATAGGTATTATCAGGCACTGTGAGGTCATGAATATCAAGGCCATTTTGTGTCTGGAAGTTTGTATTGTAAGCAGTCCTCCCCTTCCTTTGGCTCTTACCTCTTCCACAATAGACCCTGAGCCTCAGGAGGTGTGATAGAGATGTCCCCGTGCTGAACACTCCACTGTCATTTCTTCTCAGCACTGTGGTGTTTTAAGTTATCCCAGTGGTCACCGCCATCTGAAAAAGAGAAGCTTCTCTAGACAAGAGTGAGAGTAGCGTTATTATATGGGTATGCTCATTTTTTAAAAAGTGCTCATAAGGCAGTTAGGTGGGCATAATACATGCATTTATCCAGACATCAGCAGGCATTACTCCCCTAGGGCTCATGACCTTCCCACCATAGGCTTTTGACTAGGTCTTCAGTATCAGGCATGAATTCCCTCCTGTGGAGCAGCCTCCTGTCTAATTAGAGAGCAGTTGGTTTTCCCCACAATAGATGTGCCACTAATGCCCAGTTGGCACCTTTGGCCTGGCTGGCAAATCTTTTGTTTGTTTGTTTGTTTGTTTTAATATTTTATTTATTCATTCAAGGAGAGAGAGAGAGAGAGAGAGAGAGAGAGAGAGAGAGAGAACCAGGACCACCACCTTGTGGGTCTGGCTTATGTGGGTCCTGGGGAATTGAACCCGGGGCCTTAGGCACTGGAGGCAAGTGCCTTAACCTCTGAGCCATCTCCCCAGCCCTGAAAGGTTTTTCTTAATTCCTTGATTTTGTAGCACTTGGTGGTTTTTTTTTCTCTTGCAGTAGTCAAGCATGGTTTATTCTTTCCTGTAGGCTCATATATGTGCTTTTCCATCTCGTCAGAATGGAGGATCCTTTCTAATATTTTCTATAGAGTTGGCTTAATGGCCATGTATTTCTTTAGCTTTTTTATTTCTCCTTCAATTATGACAGATAGCTTTGCTGGATATATGGAGAGCGGAGTTTTTTAGAAGGCACAAACAGAAGGATCCTGCCTTCTATATTGGCAGGTTTTTTTTCTCCCAGAAGTTCGGATGTGTCATCCTAAACTCTTCTGGCTTTTGAAGTTAGTGTTGAGTAATCTGTGGTCATCTTAATAATGGTCTTTCCTTTGGAAGTTGCTTCTCTCACTGCTTTCAATGTCTTTTCTTTAGTCTGACAAAATAACAAAACCACAGGCCCTGGGGGCTGCAGAGCTAGCTCAGTGGTTAAAGTGCTTGCTTGCAAAACTCGACAGCCTGGGTTCAATTCCCCAGTACCCATGTAAAGCCAGATGCACAAAGTGGCACATGCATCTTGAGTTTGTTTGCAGTGGCTGGAGGCCTGGCTTCAGCCCAAACCTACATAGTCACCAGTTTTGTGGGGTTTTTGTAGCATGACATGAACAGCAAATGACTCACATGCAGGCTGAGAGGCAATATTTTTCCAGTGCTTCTCAGAACAAGCTTACTATGAGGATTCTAGGGCTCAGCACTCGGGAGGCAGAGGTAGGAGGATTACTGTGAGTTGGGGGCCAGCCTGAGACTACATAGTGAATTCCAGGTCAGCATGGGCTAGAGTGAGACCCTACCTCAAAAAACAAACAAACAAAAAGCAAAACCAGCAGCAGGTGAGGTTAGAGGAACAGGTTGTTTCCCTGAGATAGAACTCAGAATAAAGGCAGCAGAGAAATAGCTGGTTCTGCAGTAAATACACCCTAGGTCAGTAATCATGTCTGCTTTTCTTCTAGCAATGCTGAGTATTTCTAGACCTTGAAAGTCTTTACTTCTCTGTATCATAATACTGGCTAAACAGCTTGTTTTGATATCTTTCTTTTACTTATATTTTTAATGTTTTTATTTATTTACAAGCAGACCCCCCCACACACACACACAGAGAATGGGAATGCCAGGGCCTCCAGCTGCTGCAAATGAACTCCAGATGCATACACCACTTTGTGCATCTTGTTTTATGTGGGCACTGGGGGAATGGAACCCAACTTGTTAGGCTTTGCAGGCAAACTAGCCTGCACTGAGCCATCTCTCCAGTGCATCTGTTTTTGTTTTCTTTTTATACATTAGTTGATCATTTTATACTTCTCTCTCATTTCTATTACTCTCCAGTAAGCAAATCAGCTTTGAGAATTCTGCTACTTTTTTTGGTGTATGTTATCCCATGGATCCTGTTTGATATAGTCAGGGTATGTGAGCTAGGGTTATTGCTCATCATTATTAAATTTCTGTTTCTCAAAATACTCTTCTATTTAATTTAAAAAATATTTTTATTTGCAAGGAGAGAGAGAGAGAGAGAGAGAGAGAGAGAGAATAGGGAAGCTAGGTCCTCTAGGTACTGCAAACAGACTTCAGATGCATGTGCCACTGTGCATCTGGCTTTATGTGGGTATTGGGGAATTGAATCCCGGTTGTTGGGCTTTGCAGGCAAGCACCGTAACTGCTGAGACATCTCTCCAGCCTCTCTCTTATTTAATTTTATCTGATGTTTGCAAAACTATCAGGATGATGTTGAGTTTAGGAAATACTTGACATGGGTTTTTGTTAGTTTCTTGGCTATTCTAGAAACCAAAGCTCTTTCATTTTAGATTCCTCTGTGATTTCTACTTCTTCCCTTCTAGTCCTGGGGTCTTGGCTTCCCTAGGGAGTTTGTTAGAAGTTAATTAAATAAGGCACAACTACAAAGCTGATTGAATCAGAATCTGTATTTAGCAAGATCCACAGTTATGGTTGTAAGCTTTAGTATTTAGGAAGTACACATTTTACTCATCGTAACTTTTCCATCTGGGAAGTACATATTTTGATTCTGTGTGATATAAGGCTAACATTAAAAATGAATACTCCTATGTTGAGATCTTAACTTTATGTTTAATATGCCATAGAATCATACTATGTCGATTGGTTGTGAGGATTTTTTTTTTTTTTTTGGTTTTTCGAGGTAGGGTCTCGCTCTAGTCCAGGCTGACCTGGAATTCACTCTGTAGTCTCAGGGTGGCCTTGAACTCATGGCAATCCTCCTACCTCTGCCTCCCAAGTGCTGAGATTAAAGGCATGTGCCACCACGCCCGGCAGTTGTGAGGATATTTTTGAAAAATACTTATTTGCAAGCAGAGAAAGAGAAAGAAGAGAGACAGAATGCGAGTGCCAGGGCCTCCGGCCACTGCAAATGAACTCCAGATGCATGCACCACTTTGTACATCAGGCTTTATGTAGATTCTGGGGAATTGAACCCAGGTTATTAAGTTCTGTAGACAAGCACCTTAACCACTGAGCAATTTCTCCAGCCTGATTGTGGGGATATTATAACATCCTAATATAACAGAGCTGCAAAATACTTTACAGAGCATTACTTAATGAGAAAGGATCTTTCTGAGTAACTATTTTTATTCACATGAGAAATTTTTTTCTAATTCTACTCTGATCCCTGGTTCAAGTAAAGTGCCCATAACACATGTAAACCTGTAATTTTTATTTCAGGATCCGTTGACATTCAGGGATGTGGCCATAGACTTTTCTCAAGAGGAGGGGGAGTGCCTGGACCCTGCTCAGAGGGCTTTGTACAAGGATGTGATGTTGGAGAACTACAGCAACCTGCTGTCTGTGGGTGAGAAGGTTTTTCTTATTCTTCACTCATCCTCATTCTTTGACAGACTACTTATAGGTGTGTTAGTTTTATGTGAATGAATCTTAGATGCTTTATGAATATAAGGAATTCTAGAAGTATAATAGGACATTTTCATAATGTTTTCTTTCATGCTTTCTCTTTTTGAAGGCATTATCATCCGCCTTTTTTTCTTGATGCTTCATTTTTATTCTATCCAAAAACTCAGTAGCATGCTCTTTTGTCACCTACATCCTAAATTTACATTTCCATTCTTGCCTTTTGACTTGGATGTAATTCACAGTGGGACTCAATACATGCAAGCTGAAAAATTCTTCTTAAATATTACAGTCTGACCAGATATAACAATTTGGAAATCCTTTCTCGAATTATCTAACATGTTTTCTTATCTATTGAGTGATGACTATGCTAAACATCCAAGTTATTTTCTTAAAGAAAAAAAAAATCCATGCAAGCTCATGTATCTGTTTGTACTACACAGGTATCACTGTGTCTAAGCCTGACCTGGTCACTTGTCTGGAGCAAAACAAAGAGCCCTGGAGTGTGGAGAGAGAAGAGACAGAAGACACACAACCAGGTCCATTGAAGTGAGTTAAGCTGGGGCCCAGGTGCAGGTTCAAGGGCAAGGAGGAAGCCGGAACTAACAGTGGGGTTTGCTCAGTTCTGTTTCAACTGATAGCAGTGAGAGCAGTGCTGGAGTTTAAATTGTCGCTTCCTCTGTGAAGTGTCTCCTGGGCCTTAATAGACGTGACATAGATGACTTGTCTTGTGCTAGGCAGTCAGCTATCTTTTCTTCTTCTCTTTTTAAAAAATATTTTTATTTATTTGCAAGCAGAGAGAGAGAGAGAGAGAGAGAGAGAGAGAGAGAGAGAGAGAGAGAGAGAAATAGGAGCACCGGACAAACTGCAGATGCATGCACCACCTTGTGCATCTGGCTTATGTGGGTACTGGAGAGTTGAACCTGGGTCCTTAGGCTCTGGAGGCAAGCACCTTAATGACTGAGCAATCTCTCCAGCCCCTGTCTTTTCTTCTTGTATTGATGGGTCTTGGTTCTCCTCGGTATTTGTTGCCACCTGGGCCCCCTGGTCACCCAGGGCTACTGCTCACTGCCCCAGGTGGGGGTGAGATCACTACTGTTGCCATATAATTTAGCAATATTTTGGATTTTTTTTGTTGTTTTTTCGAGGTAGGGTCTCACTCTAGCCCAGGCTGACCTGGAATTCACTATGTAATCTCAGGGTTGGCCTCCAACTCATGGTGATCCTCCTACCTATGCCTCCCCAGTGCTGGGATTAAAGGCGTGCACCACCACGCCCGGCTGGAATTATTTTTTTTTTGATATATAGTTTTATAGAGAACATGTTAAAATAATTCTTTAAATTTTATGGTATAAAAGATGTATTCAGTTTTTTTCTCTCCCCTTCAACAGAAGAAAAACAAGGCCTTTTCTGGGCTGGAGAGATTGCTCAGTGTTTAAGGCACTTGCCTCCAGAGCGTAAGGACCCAGGTTCAATTCCCCAGTACCCACATAAAGCCAGATGCACAAGGTGTCCATGCATCTGGAATTCGTTTGCAGTGGCTAGAGGCCCTGGAATGCTGATTCTATGTCTATCTCTTTGCTTGTAAATAAACAAATTTTTTAAAAAGATACATATATACATAAAAGGAATTTTTGTATTTGAATATGCAGTTTTCCAAAGTTCCATTTATTGAGGAGACTAAGATATTCTGTATGTCTTGTTTTCTGGGTTAAAATATGGATGACGATATATGTAAGATTTCACACTGGGTGTTTTATTTCAGTGGTGCATTTACACTAACACCATACTCTTTCATATATATATGAAATACCATATACCATATGGTAAACAAACTTGCACACATCACACCATATATGTATATATACATATATGGTGTGATGTGTGCAAGTTTGTTTATGAAATTAGATAGACTCCATGTGTAAGTATAGGTCAATAAAGTATGTATAATCATGAAACAAATGTCATATGTAAACACCTTGGATTCCTCTTGTCTAATTGATCTGTAAGGCATAGAATACTATTCAATAGTAAAGAGGGTGATAAATGTCTTTCCTAGGCTCACGATGAGAGGAGAAAATTTGAGTGTTTTGTTTGTTTGTTTGTTTTGGTTTTTCGAGGTAGGGTCTCGCTCTAGCCCAGGCTGACCTGGAATTCACTCTGTAGTCTCAGGCTGGCCTTGAACTCATGGCGATCCTCCTACCTCTGCCTCACGAGTGCTGGGATTAAAGGCGTGCGCCACCAGGCCCGGCGAACATTTAGTTTTATGTAGTTTATTTTAGTTTTATTAAGAGCCTTCTTGGTACATTCTTTACAAAACATTTTATTTATTTATTTGAGAGAGAGAGAGAGAGAGAGAGAGGCAGCTAGAGAGAGACAGATGGGCCTGCCAGGACCTCCAGCCACTGCAAACAAATTCCAGACATATGCACCACCTTGTGCATCTGGCTTTACATGGGTACTGGGGAAACAAACTCAGGTCCTTCTGCTTTGCAGGCAAGAGCCTTAACTGCTGAGCCATCTCTCCAGCCCAGAGCATTCTTTTTTTTAATATAAGCAGAGCGAGAGAGAGAGAAAGAGAGAGAGAGAGAGAGAGAGAGAGCGCACCAGGGCCACTACCTTTTGGGTCTGGCTTATCTGGGTACTGGGGAATTGAACTGGGGGCCTTAGGCACTGGAGGCAAGTGCCTTAACCGCTGAGCCATCTCTCCAGCCCCAGAGCATTCTTTTAAACCATCAAATATATGACACACTCTTGCATGTTTAATTTCACGATCTTTTCTTCCCATTGCAGTCCTTTTAAGCTTCTAAATAAATTGTTGTATTGTCCTTAAGAAGTGAAGTGTTAGAGAAACAGCTAACTTAGCAAAACACACATGCTTCTCTGCTACTTCCTGGTGCAACAGAGCTCCACATTATCCTTCTCCTTAATGGGTTATGAAGAGGAAGAGCCAGTCCCAAACACTTGAGGGGACTCTTTGCAGACACAAGTAAATTGTAATTGCCTGTGGTAATTAGCAATTAAGAAAAGTCTTGTCAGTAAGATTTGGGATTCCCAAGACTCCAGTCTCATGGCTATTACCAGATGAAAGATTAATTGCATTTGTTATGGGAGGGAAGTCACAGCTTCACAAACCTATATCTCAGGGCCCCTGACTGCTTTCTTCGCCCATATACTGGCCATCATGACTGTTTACACTGATCTCACAATCCTACAGAAGGAAAGAGTTGTGTGTACATTTTTTTTCTTTTATTTTCAGTCTGAGAGGCAGAACAAGGAAGGAAATGAAGAAGAGTTTCAGTAAGTACTTATATTTGACAAAGGAGTTCTTGGGGATAAGATAAAGAGCCAGGTACAAATGGAGGGTAATGGGAGGAGGCAAGAGGTGAACTCTTAAAGACAGCTGAGGGTCCTGGACCTGAGGCTATTCCCTGAAAGCTTCTGGTTTAGTTTAGGGAAATCCCTCTTGGGTGGTCTCTGGTGAGCCACCCCGGTCATATGTATGTGTTTATGATAACGTAGTGAATTATGTCTTCTGTACGCATAACCTTACACAAATCAAATAGTACATTCACAGGATTAATAGTATGCTTTTCATACTTTGCACTTTTTATTTTATTTTATTTTTTTAAAATATTTTATTTATTTATTTGAGAGAGAGAGAGAGAGAGAGAGAGAGAGAGAGAGAGAGAGAGAGAGAGAATGGGCTCATCAGGGCCTCCAGCCCCTGCAAATGAACTCCAGACACATGCGCTCTCTTGTGTATCTGGCTTTACATGGGCACTGGGGAATTGAACTTAGGTCTTTCTGTGTCACAGGCAAACACCTTAACCACTAATCCATCTCTTCAGCCCCTTTGCACTTTTTAGAATAGGAAGAAATTGTGAGAATTACCTAATTCTGTGCAAAAAAATCAAATGCACACGATCGTTACTGGACTAAAAGCTGTTTGCAAAAGTGTAAGTTTGCATGTGTGATGGATGTAACATAGTAATTGTCATCTGATGAAAACACCCGTGGCTCTGTGATGAAGGTAAGGCTAATTTCCTTCCTGAATGTAAGATCTCACACCTGTACCCCAGGAATGGGTTTCTTGCTGCTGTAAAGCTCTTGTTTATGAAAACCAGGACACTTTTATCACCACCCTGGAAACATAAGCAACAGGAGGAGCATCTCCAGCTGCAGTCTGAGAGGCAAGTCCACAGGACAAACCTAGGTCACAAATAAACAAAGAAACTCCTAAGAGCTGGGCTCAGGCAGCCCAGAGGAATGGTTTTTTTTTTTTTTTTTTTTAATATTTTATTTATTCATTTTCAAGGGGAGAGAGAGAGAGAGAGAGAGAGAGAGAGAGAGAGAGAGAGAGAGAGAGAGAGAGAGGAGTAAGCACCAGGGCCACCACCTTGTGGGTCTGGCCTATGTGGGCACTGGGGAATTGAACCCAGGGCCTTGGACACTCGAGGCAAGTGCCTTAACCACTGAGCCATCTCTCCAGCCCCGAGGAATGGGTTTTTAAATGCACAAAAATGCAAGGTATTTCCACTTTAACCAATCTTTTCTGACCAGTGGCTGTTGTAATTTTATCCAGGTGATAAGGAAACAGGACTCTGAAAGTGTTTAGGGCAGTTGTATTAAAATCAAGTGGATTCCTATCAATCTTCACCTCAGAAACCTTATCCTCGAATTTCAGGTCTCCTAGAGCTGTGCTTATAATCTAAGCCTTTAAAGTGTAAGAAACATACAAAGGATCCGTCACTCCCTGGGTAGAAATTCACTTGATCATAAACTGCTTAAAAAGTGGTATACACTTTTTATCCCAGCACTCTGGATGCAGAGATGAGAGGATCTCTGTGAGTTCAAGGTCACCCTGAGCCTACATAGTGAATTCCAGGTCAGCTTGAGGTAGAGCGAGACCCTACCTTAAAAAACAGAGAGAGAGAGAGAGAGAGAGAGAGAGAGAGAGAGAGAGAGAGAGAGAGAGAGAGAGAGGAAATTACTTGAACAGAAAGTTTCTTGAACTCTGGTCACATGATGCAGTAAATGGAGACAGCAGTTATAAACCATCTGAAGACATCATTGTCTGTGATTATGATGAAGTTGTTTACAAATTAAAGTCCAGTGCTGAGACATTCTAACTTAACTTCTCATAGAAGTATCACCCATTTCTACCTGGTTTCCATTCTGCCTAGGTCTCAAATATACAAATTCTGTTGCAGGAACTTGATTGTGGGTGAGACTGTGAGTTTCCATGGGCACATGGGAAATCACTTTACACTTTGTTCAATTTTAAAAAGATCCTAAAATGTTCCAAAAAAAGCCTGTAAATATACACAATCTAATGAGTGTTTTCTATTTGATATCAATGAGGAAGGATTTATAATTGACACGTAAATAATTTACATATACATTTAAAATATTCCAGTTTATAACATCAGCCAGCATCCTGTCCCATTGCAAAATCATTTTACTTAAATATTCATCATCACTCAAGTGTGTTACCTGAAATCAGTAACAAGTCGATTTAATCCTATACTTCTTTAATACTTTTGTGCTAAGATTAAATCATAGCGTGTGATTATTACATATTTCCTGTTGATAGCTGTAACAGGATACAGGTACTAACATAAATCCTAGTGGGTAGGTCACTAGATCACTATCCCAACACTTTGTGCCTCAGTTTGCATTAACAACCCATGAGGCAAGTTCCTTATGAATTTTGTTCTCCTTGGTCAAGCTCCTTTAAATCTATTAAATTGTCATAATTGCTATTGGCTTTTATAGTACTTATGAACAAACAGAAGTTGTTACAGCAAGATTTGTCAATGCTGTTGATTGTGGAAGGAAATAGGAAGGCATACACACAAACCCAAATATTCAACTGCTTCATTTTAAGTACATTGTAACTTGCTTTTAGGGAAGCAAGTTCACTGTTTGCTCTTTGGTAATCTTCAGTTTGTCCACATTTGACCCTGAATGAAGCAGGAATTTATGAATACTAAACCTGTGTGCTTCACTCTGTTTTCATCATCATAACTAAGTTATAGTAGGGCCTGCTTCATACACTGATGAGTGAACTGTGCTTTATATATTTGTGCCTCAGAAACGTTATCAAAAGTTACAGCACAACTCACCTCTTAAAGAAAATCCTCCTACAAACAGACCAAGTGGGATGAATTGTGGACAGAAGTTGTTGGGTTCAGTTTGCCATGGCATATGCAGCTCACGTCTCATCTCATCTCATGAAAGGATCCTCCCGCTCAGACATCAGGACCTGACAGAATGGCAGCCAGTGAGGTGGCTGTAGGAATGATCTTCCTTTTACAGACTGTGGTTGGAGCTCTGGGCAATTTCTCTCTTATGTACCATTATCTGTTGCGTTACTGTATGGGGTGCAGGTTAAAGCATACAGATTTGATTCTGAAACATTTGTTTATTGCCAACTTCTTCACACTCTTTTGTAAAGGAGTACCCCAGACGATGACAGCATTTGGAATGAAAGGTGACTTCAGTGACTTTGTATGCAAACTACTTTTCTATCTCCACAGACAGGGGAGGGGTGTGTCCATTGGCAGCACATGCCTCCTGAGTATCTTCCAGGCCATCACCATCAACCCCACTACTGTTTTGTGGGCAAAGCTGAAAGCAAAATTTCACAGGTGCCTTGGACCTTCCATATACATGGTCTGGATACTGTACCTTCTTGTGAACATTGCTTGTCTTGTGAAAGTGACTTCGAAACAGGACAGTAAAAACATGACAAGCATGAGGGATTTTGGATACTGTTCTTCTGTTCGTTTTGACAAAATCGGAAAATTTCTGCACTTGGTATTGGTGTCATTCCCTGACATTTTGTGTGTTGGGCTCATGCTGTGGGCCAGCAGCTTCATGGTGCTCATCCTTTACAGACACAGGCAGAGAATGAAGCACGTGCCCAGGACCAGCGTCTCCCTCAGATTCTGCCATGAGTCCAGAGCTACCAAAACCATCCTTCTCCTGGTGAGCACTTTTGTCTGCTTTTACACACTTTCCTGCATCTTTCAGATTTGTTTGGTGCTTATTTATCATCCAAGCCGGCTCCTTGTAGACATGACAGCGATAACCTCCATGTGTTTTCCAACCGTGAGCCCCTTTCTGTTCCTGGGCTGTGATTCTAATGCATCCAGCTTCTTCTATGCATGGATAAGGAACAGAAAACGCCCTAATATCGTTTCCAACATAGAAATCAAACTGGGTGTGGTGGTGGACACCTTTAATCCCAGCACTCGGGAGGCAGAGGTAGGAGGATCGAAGTGAGATCAAGGCCAGCCTGAGACTACAGAGTGAATTCCAGGTCAGCCTGGGATAGAGGCTCAAAAAAAAATTATAAGCTATTTCATAAGTCTTACTTTTTTAGCCAACCATTGTTGGGAGCAGGCAATTCACCATCTTAGTTAGCTTTGACAGATCAAAGGAACAGATGGACAAAAAGCCCCCTACTCCCTTCTCAGGAGAAAAAAATTCATCACTGGTAAAGAAGGTCTGAGTTTAAAGGAATGTCTGTAAATAGACAACCTGTGGGCCATAAAAAGATAGCAGATAACTGTTTAGTAAAGATAGCAGATAACTGTTTTACTGTTTTGTAAAGACTGTAGATAACTGTGAAGTTCCCATGCTTGTAACCTCAAAAAGCCACCTGTATGCCATAAAACTAATAGATAACTATGAAATGTCACATGCCTGTAAACTCAAATCTATAAAACCTAGTGAAGAAGTCAGAAGGGGGGTCCTGGGTCAGAGGTTCAACTTTTGAGCCTAGACCCAGACCTCAGCATGCTGGAATAAAAACCTCGCTGTGTGACTTGCAATATCGTGTGTTTTCTGTTCTGTGAGGAGTGCTCGAACTCGAACCTCAACACCGTAAACTGCAGACTTGTAAATGACTCTAAGAAACTTATGGGGGGTGGACTGGAGAGATGTCTCAGGGTTTAAGGCACTTGCCTGCAAAGCCTGTTGACCCAGGGTTCTATTCCCAAGTACCCACATAAAGCCAGATACACAAAGTAGTGCACACATCTGGAGTTAGTTTGTAGCTGCCCTGGTGCTCCCATTCTCTCCCTCCCTCTTTCTGTCTCCTCTCCTTGAAAATAAACAAATGAAAATATTTTTTAAAACCTATTGTGGGAATTGTAGTTTATGCAAATGAGTTTGTATATGATGTAAGTCTGTATATGTATGTTCTTGTGTGTTGATGTACATATGCATGTGAGTATGCATTCACTCATTATGCTTATCCCACCAAGAAATCTCTGGTAACATGTAACATGTAAATCACAGTGTCGAACATCCAATAATTGTAAACTTCAGATTTCAAAATTATATTAATTACAACAATATCAAACTTTTAATATTTGCTGTTCTCAATAATTAACTTCTTAATAGTCGGGTTTAAAGATTGCTCAGTGGTTAAGGCGCTTGCTTACAAAGCCTGATAGCCTGGGTTGATTTCTCAGTACACACATAAAGCCAGGTGCACAAAATGGCACATGCACCTGGAGTTTGTAGCAGCAAGAGGCCCTTATCCACCCTTTTTCTCTCTCCCTTGCAAATAAATAACAACTCAGAAAATGAAAACAAGCCAAAATTGGCAAGTTAACTTCCTGAGGTTCAGGCTTTAAAAAAAAAGAACAAAAGGATTATATATTTCATTTATCTAGTTTATTTTTCTAACTATGTTTCTTAAAAGTAACATACAAGGCACATGGTTGACACATCCCTTTAATCCCAGCATTTAGGAGGCAGAGGTAGGAGGGTTACCTTGAGTTCAAGGCCAGCCTGAAACCACATAGTGAATTCCAGGTCAGCCTGGGCTAGAGTGAGACCCTACCTCAAAACAAACAAACAAACAAAAGTAACATCCAGACCAGGTAGGGGCACTGGAAGTGAAAGACCCCCCAAGGCCTCTCTCAGGAGAGCGTACCCCAAAACTCCAATAACCACACCAGCAGATGCAAAAGCAAGAGGTGTCTTTACTTTTCGATTGTGCAATCGGGCTCCTCCTCGGGCTCCACCAGCAAGCAGGCTGCCCTGTGTCCAGGCAAGATGGAGCCCCGAAGAACAAAGGAGCAGGGTACTTATAGATAAGAAACTACTTAATTATAATATAACTCAGGTTACAAGGTGTGTGGCATTTCTACTGGTTCCCTCCCTTATCTATATATTTCCTGGTTGGATACCGCTTTGGGGCCATATCCCAGATCCAGCCCTCATTCTAGGACAGCCATATGTTCCCTTTTATGGAATCTTTTTTTCTTTTCCTGGGTCTTTATCACCAGGCCTCTGTTAGGGAGGGGGAGGCCAATCTAAAGTGAAGCTAGTTTTACAAAATGGAGTTTTCTTCTATAAAATGGATTCTTCATTCCCCCCTTGGCT
>PVHP010027520.1:9825-23901 GCA_004024765.1 Zapus hudsonius | reverse complement strand
AGGGTGGCCACAGTGATGGGTGAAACAAATATAAAGTAAAATTTTAGTTAAATGATATTTACCATGAAAAGTTTTTAAAATATGTGTCTTATTGAAGATATTATAGAAATGATAAGAAGAAAAGAGTGGTCAAATCATGTAGATGAATGAAAGTGAGAAAAATTGTTTTGGAGATGAGAAGTGAGAGATGACATCATAGAAAGGTGTGGTGTAACTGGAGGACTTGGCCTGGGAAGTGTTGAACCACAAGGTTAAAAAGTATGACCTTGCTTGATAAAGAGCTTTGACTCTTTGGATTTGTGCAGCGGCTTAGAAAGAGTCCTTGCAAGTTCTTGAATTCCAGAGATGGATGAAAATGTCCTTTGTGTAATATTGTTTTTAAGGTCCTAGTTAGATAGTTCGAAGAGATGATGCATGTGGCAAGGCAATCTGGGAGAGTATTGAAGTTCTGTCCTCAATTTACAAACAAAAGATCTGCTCACATCCACCCATAAAAATTTCCTTCTACACATAAAATGTGTTATTAAGATTCCTTTCAATTCCCTTGGGTGTGTGGTAGTCCTTCAGCCTTTCCTCATCAGGCACATTTCCAACACTTCATTGATTTATTATGTTCATGCCTCTATTCTCTCCCTAATTTTGTTTTTTTCCATATCTCACTTCATTTACCATGATTCATATTGAACAGAATATTCTAATAAAATTCAGATCAAAACTGAGTAGAAGAAAATTATCTTGTCCATTCAAAATGAGTCATTTGATAGTTTCAAATTTTTAAAGAAATTAAAGCTTAAAGAAAATGAGAAGGATTGACTTAATCCAACCTTTTATAATTTGATCATAAACACTAGATGAGAAATATTATTTGAATAGCTGATTAACAGTTGTGAGAATAGGGGAAAGTACTGTGTGAAAATTTATTTCTTTAATATAAAGTTATCATGAATCTACATTGAAAGGCATTGAATGCAGGGCTTACTTTAAAAATATTTTAAATAATTTCAGGTAAAACAAGGTTGTTTTTGACTTACAAAGTTAAGATCTTTTTTATACTTATTCATACATATTGGAAAGAACTTAAACTCTCCTTACTTTTATCACTAGTGTAAAAAATGTACCAGTAAAAATGCCTGAATGTAAATCAATACGGAGATTTCCCTTCTCCCAAGTCTGACACTGATTAAGTGATTAAAACTAAGTTAAAGAATCCATATCAGATGATAGACTGGATTTATCATCCTATTTAAACCAATTTTTAAATGCAGTCTGCATGTTTGTGTTCATGTGTTTCTCTCTCTCTCTCTCTCTCTCTCTCTCTCTCTCTCTCTCTCTCTCTCTCTCTCTCTCTCTCTCTCTCTGTGTGTGTAGGCCACCAGATAACCTTGGGTGTCATATTCAGGAAAACGACCCACCTTTTAATAATACAGGGACTTTCATTGGCCTAGAGTTTACTAATTATACTAGTGAGCCTCTTTTTCTCTGCCTCCCCCATGGTAGGATTATAGTCATGCACCATCTCACCTGGCATTTTTATGTGAGTCCTGGGGATTGAACTCAATTCCTTATGCCTATGAGACAAGATCTTTACCTATTGTGCTACCTTCCTTTCTTTTAAATCAAGTTTCTTAAAACCAGAATACTCAAAATAATTATTCCAAAGACTTTTTTTTACCCCAAGTGACAAGAAAAGGGATCCCTATGAGGTAGAAAACAAAGCTACCCATGTTCCAAACATGTGATCTGGTTTACTTCCTGGAGAGAGGTCCTAGACACAGTATAGGAAGAGGAAACCCTACCCAATCTAGTAGTTTTCCTGGGAGAAAGAACAGAAATGTATACCCACAGAATACACACTGACTAAGTGTTCAGGCTGAAAGATGGCAGATAAAACAAGAAACTGCATGTCTGCAAAATTCCCTGTGATTATTCAGTAGGAGTCTAATCATTGCATGTATGTATATAAATTATCTAAATTTGAAGAAACCTCACCTAAAAAGTTTAGTGAGAACTCCTGGAATAGTACCTATTCCTAGCATAATATAAAATGTATCTCATATGCTGAGTCATGATGAAAAAAACTTCAAAGTCATTGCTCAAGGGGAGTATTTATCATCCACCTAACATATGAAAATAAACTGTTTTTAGGTAACCAAGATATTTGAAAATAAGAATGAGACTAATTTTTCACTATAGAAATTCTCAAGGTCTAGAATGTAGGGTTTCCAAATAAATATAATAAAAAGTCCTCTCTCAACATTTAGGCTTTATTTTTTTCTTCTAAGAATTAGCCAATAAATAGTTTTTAAAGATGTCTTACTCATTATTGATTCATTTTCAGACAATATGGGTAAATATATTATATATTATTATACTTTTGTTTTATTCAGCCATCCTTTGTTAAGTGTCAAGATATACTGTAAATCTGTAGTCCAAGTTCTTACAACCTGATCACTCCCAATAAAACTCAGAAAATAAATATCTGATCCTACTCTGAAAAATGTCACATTGACTATTTAACACACACACACACGCAGGCACACACATGCACTCACACATTCACACACACACACACACACACACACACACACACTCATACACACACACACACATGACTTGCTATCCATAATGGAACCTAATGAAAAATTCTGGTCTCAGTAACTAACACTTAAAGAGCATTAACTCTGATCTATCATGTTCTATTTTAAGCTGCACATACATAATCCCTCACATACATATGAAATAATTCCTAGAAGAACAAACAATCATTCATTTACAGATGGGTAAACTACACCATTGAATAACCCTGTACATTCACTAATCGAGCTTATATTCACAGAAGGCTGACTTGGCTCTGAATCATCCCTACTTGTGTCATATGCACTCGTATCTATGTTGAGAGAAACACTCTCATTTGCTTGCTAAAAATGAATAGATTCTAAAACATTTATTTATTTATTTATTTATTTATTTATTTATTTATTTATTTATTTATTTATTTGCAGACAGAGAGACATAGAAGAGAGCCAGAGAGCACAGGCATGCCAGGGCCTCTAGCTACTGCAGACAAACTTGAGATGCCTGTGACACTCTGGGTGACTCTGGCTTACCTGCACAGGTATAGAGATAGAAATGTAGTCCCACCACACATTTTGTAAGCATGCACATCTTTGCACTGAAGTATTAATGAATACTTTTCTTCAAATTGAAATTTAATTTTAGCCAAGAATTTCACCAGTGTGTAATAACACTCATAAAGCATACTCTTTGAATAAACAGAGATATTAAGATTTTGAGAAGCTCCTGAAAATAAACATTTATGTGATTATAACTTTCAGAACCTTAAACGTACATGGGAACTTAAAGGTGTATTTACTGGTATTAACAAAGAATGGATTCAAATGTTTTGACAGTGTAGTGGTTAAGCGCTCTTGACAGATTGATCAGATTAGGAACCAAGTGATAGACATGCCTCTTGGGTTGGTCTGTGAGGGTGTTTTCAGATGGATTAACTCAGAGACAATTTTCTTCCTCTAGACAGGGTGGTCCTTGTGGTGATGGACCATATATATATATATATATATATATATATATATATATATAGAGAGAGAGAGAGAGAGAGAGAGAGAGAGAGAGAGAGAGAGAGGGAGAGAGATGCTCACATAGCCAAGAACTGGTGGCCCAAGGTGCTTTCTAATGCATCATTCTGACCTGTTGCTATTAACCTTGGGTACTGGAATCCAGATTCAAAGGCCTCCAACATGGATTGAGATCAGCGACAGGAGTTCTCCAGGTTTTCAATGCCAGATTGAGACTGCTGAAGCCCCTAGCAATGTGGACTGAGCCCAGATCAAATCCCGTTAGCTAATGTAATGAATCCCCTTTCTGTCATATATTCATTCTATTGGTTCTGTTCCCCTAGAGAACCCTGACAAATGCAGACAGGCGGCTTTGAAATTATACTTTGTATACTTTTAAAAAGTATGAAACCCCATGAAGAAAATACTTAGGATGCACAGTGGATAGCAGTAATATTTTGCTTTATGTATTTTTGTTTGCTTGTTTGTTTAAGCCTCTTGCTCAACTTTTGAAGATCTTAGCAAGTGATGCGCTACTATACTATATGCTACTCTTATTCAATGCCCGAGCTCTCTACTACCTACTGCTCTTGCTTGATCTCTTCACAGGAAGCTAAAGTGACACGAGCAAAGAGCACACTGTACAAAGTGGCACTATAACAATTATATAGGCTTTTATAATTTATCATTCCTCTAATGTAAAAACAACAGTAACTAACATTTATTTGTTTTTGTTATAATTCAGACAATGAGTCTTTGAAAGGAAATTATTTTATCTAAATCTGCTTTTCACTAAGATATTTGTAAAAAAAATCAAAGGCTTAAGTTCAGTTGTCATTTGCAGACCTTCACATATTAGAAACTTTTCAACATATGCTGCTGCTTACTGTGGACCCACTCAAGGGTGTTTGTGGTGGGGTGGTAGTTTTGCTTTTCATTGTTTTTTCTATTTTATAATTTTTGAGACAGAGTCTTTATGTGCAGCCCAAATTACTCATCATGCTTCAGCCTCCTGAGTATTGAGATAAAACACTGCTTTTCATTTTTTTATAACTATCTATTGCTTCTCACATAGATTCTCTAGTTCACAGATATCAAAAATATTTAATTACTCTTTTTTCCCCTCATAGACTAATCTCTGACATTTTTACAGACAGGTGTTGTGCATGCTATTTTCCCTCATCATGGTTCTTTCTTGATTAGAAAGTCTTTTGCAGGATTAAAGTTGATACTATTTCTTTCAACACTTGCAAGGATTAAAAAGTAATTTCTGAATTACTGGGTCCATGGGTGCACACTGTAATTCTGTCATCTGGAAGACTAATGTTTGATGATCAGAAATTTGAGGGCAGTCTGGACTACATAAGACGTTCTTGGCTAGCATAAACTACATAGCAAATTCTGTCATAAACAAACCAACCCAGCAAGTTTTGACAAAAAGTGAAAATAAACACATAACTTGAAGCCAGAGGGTAGAGGTGGTATCTAATTCCTCCTGTGGAATTAATGTCGATTGCTTCTTACAGAAT
Organism: Zapus hudsonius; assembly: GCA_004024765.1. Taxonomy (NCBI): domain Eukaryota; kingdom Metazoa; phylum Chordata; class Mammalia; order Rodentia; family Dipodidae; genus Zapus; species Zapus hudsonius. The sequence goes on along the minus strand of PVHP010027520.1, from coordinate 18,797 downwards.
TGGATATAGGTGGGATGATGGCAGAGCGAATGGAACATAAAATAGAATTTGATTAATATTTTATGGTAGATAAAGTAGAAGAAAATTGTTAATAAATTCTACTAGGTTGTATGACAAAGTATGATCCCTGAAATATCAGGGAAAACCGAACATGCTGAAGTATTTTGAGGCAAGTGCACATGATAAAAAAAACATTGACATAAAGGCTGCATTAAATTATGTTTATGTTTAAATTAACATTGCTATGATGTACTTTGAGTTTTTAAAAGTATTAATACAAAACCACACAAGTTTATTACAAAGAATAATGACTTTCAAAATAACTGCAGACATTATACATTTTAGAGAACATAACAGCAACAATTATGGACCTAATGATGACAATATTTTCTGCCTTACTTTGGTTTTTGTGGTTTTACAGCTCTAAGGTAAGCATATTTTGAATAGTGATTTCAGGAAGTAAAATAGATTGAGATGAAGAATTATTAATGGGAAGGCTTATAAACCTTTCCTAAGTGTCTAGGGGTAAAATCATGAACATATAAATGAACAGCATAATGAAAGCATTAAATTTTAATTTAGCTATTAAGGTATATATTTCGCTTATTACTGGGCTCCTTTGTGCAAGCAACCGATTTTATTTGCTCCAGTTTCAAGCAACAATCCTTATCAATAAAATGAAGAATATCAACATGTTTTCTTACTTGAGGAGATATGGCTGCATGCCTTTATATATGTGCACTTTTTCGATGTAGGTAATATTTGGGGTTGGTGTTTAATCTGTAAATGCTTATAAAATAATTCATGAAAATTTCATTAAAAAAGTTAATGAGCTAAAATAAATATTTTACCAGACCAGTTCTTACTCATGTCTTTTGTAAAAGTCATTTCAGGCTACAGTTTAACAAAAAGTCACAAATATTCTTCAACATGGAAAATTTATCAATAATTTGAAATGTTACTTAGTCCAGTCTATATGTGAGCAGACATAACTTTGCAAAATTTTATTTGGAGAGTATCCAGAAATCCATTCTTCACTGTTTTTTTTGTTATTAGATTGAGCAAAACCTTAACATTACAGTTTATAGACACATGTAAATTTGACAATTTGTGAAATAATTTGTAATCATTCAAATCACCAGGAGATTACTTTCCACCTCAACTCTTTGAGAATAAGCTCTCCAGAAAACTTTTGCATATATCTGTATGTGTATATGGCATAATATAGTTTAATTTAGATATGAACTCATATTTAAATAAGTAATATGTAAATATAAATTAATGTAATATTAATTTATATTGTAAGATTGTAATTAATATACTGTAAATTAATATTGTAAGATAGATGCTTGAATATTCTAATTAAGAAATGTGAATTCAGTATAAAAATTTCCTAAAATAATTGAATTTTATAGATTTTATATCCTTTGGCAAAGGATAGAAACTGAGAATTAAATCAAAGTTCATATGAAAAATTTATTCTTTAAAAACAAAAACAAATATATAAACTTTTTATTCTACCTCAAAAATAATGAAGGTCTCCTAGAATGACAATGAAAATTTCTCTAATGAGGACAAATCAATATAGTTTGTAAATATGCTAATATTTCATAGCACATAAGATTATAATATCTTACAATGTGTTCTTATGTCAACATTTTAATATGTAGTTAAGCAGACTTTTTAGGCACATTTTAACTGTATTTTTTCATTTTATTTGGAAAATTATATTTAAACTGACAGCATTCTTTCAGTGATTTGCAGCTTTAGATTATGATGATATAAATAGTCTAGATGAAAATGATATTTTTAACTCCTCTTTTTGAACAAATAACTATGAACAAAGCTATTCTTGTACTTTATATATGCAACATTTAGTTGTTTTCTTTCTTTATTTTTAAAATAGGGTCTCACTCTAGCCCAGGCTGACCTGAAACTCACTCTGTAGTTCCAGGCTGGCCTTGAACTCGCAGCTATTCTCCTACTTCTCCTTCCCAGTGCTGTGGTTAAAGGTGTGCATCACCACACCCGGCCTGTTTTCTTGCTATTGGATGATATGTCTGGGTATTTTGAAGTGTTGTAGTAGATCTATTTATTGTTGCTACGTGAATTAAGTTGGGTTTTTCTAAATATTTTCATGGAAAACCTGGTGGGTAGTAAAGGCATATATGGAGTGTTTAGCTTTATTAATTTTTTATCTGTTCAGAAAATAAATGACACACTTAATTAGGTCAAATTAAATTACCTAAGGTTCATATATACCCTTTATTGGGATATTACATTATAAAACCTAAGTTTGGTATTTAGGATCATGGTGGAAAATATCTTTTTTTTTAAATATTTTATTCATTTTCAAGCAGAGAAATACAGAGAGCGAGAGAGAGAGAGAGAGCCAGGGCCACTTGTGGGTCTGGCATATGTGGGTCCTGGGGAATTAAACCCAGGGCCTTAGGCACTGGAGGCAAGTGCCTTAACCTCTGAGCCATCTCTCCAGCCCGAAAATATCTTTTTAATAAAGAACAATGTTGGCAATATAGTAAAATGAAAAGATAGTGAGAAGAGAAGTGATGCCTATCAACACAATATGGATATAATAAGTTATTTAAATACTACATAAACTAATGTGAGATGTAAAAGTACAGGGATAGTTAATTTGCTTAAAATGATGTGCCTTAAAATATTTTGTAGTCTTTTGCTGGTCTGAAATCAGTTCAAGTTTTAAAAAATAGATTCTGAATACTTTTTGAATGATATTTTTAAGATCTTTGATCTTTCTAACATACTCAAACTATTTCTCTTTGTTCCTGGGAGAAAAAAAAGTTGGACCAATCTGTTAAAGAATGACACTAGTCTCTTCACATCTTTGATAGTTTCTTCCTTCAGTCAGTGTGCATTGATGCACAGGCACATTCCTCACATTGTTCTGGGTGTGAGAGAACACTGTTGAGTGAGAAGTGATCTTTGGTCTCATGGAAAGTGAAGACAATGGGCTTACAACATTGGCATCTTCCATTGTAAACAGTGGTTATGTACCAGACCTTTCTAAATGCTCTCATTCACACCCCAAGCATTTCTAGGGAATAAAGGTGGAGCCAAGAGGCTTCCAAGTGGACAGAGTGCACAAGGTGAGGACTTCAATGGTGGATCTCCAAAGGGCATAGAAATTGGAAATGGGAAAGCAGGGATATCAGTTAATATCTAAGTTAAAAGCACTTACTGCAGGATGTGAAGGATTTCAGACATTATCCTCCATAGTGGTGTAAAGTCATTCAGTGTTCCCTTCTGCAGGCTTCACTGATCTGTCAGGTTCATCAAGCAGGTCTTCAGCCATGGTACCTGATAACTTTGATACCCACAGTCTCTCACAGATCTTCACTATAACACCAATTATTAGACCTTAAGTTGCATTTTTGATGTACACTTTCAATATAGTTTCAAATAAAAGATCTCATTTTATTCTTTCCAGAATCCAGAGTATATAGAATATACTTTATGTAATTATTGCGGGGAAGGGATATAGATGTGCAGAGTGGCCCATCTGCCAATATGTGTCATCTAGGTATGTATCAAAACCATAAGACTGTAATAATGCGAACAATTGTCCCGTTTAAGAAAACAGAGTCAGCAAGTCAAGAAAAGTAAGTGGTGAGTTAGGAGAGGAAAGCCAATGCTGAAGTAATTTAACAATCCTTTCAGTCCTCAACCCTCTTCTGCCAACTTCACTTACAACATGACTTCAGTAGCGAATTACTCTCTGGCATGGTTGCAGAATGTGATGTTTAACAACATTAAATAATTTAATGCATCTAGATTTAATCATATACTTTCAGATAAGTAAATTTAAAATGTAAAACGTAAACGAGTGAAGCTCATTTCTTACACTTTTGTTGATCTCTCAAAATAAGCTGCAGGATCCCAGTAACTGTGGAATTTCATGAATTTGATGGAACCCAAACTGTCAGATTCCGGGTATCATCTTGGCATCATAAGGGCAAATTTAAACCGCTTTCAGAAGCTTACCGCTTGGCTGATGATGCAACAATGCCATTGATGAAGTGTTATTTCATTATTTGAGAGTAGGTGAATTATGGATATAAAAATAATAATGGTACACACAGGTGGACAGAAGGGAAAATTGAACATAAGTACATAGAAAACAATGTTATGCATTTTAGCTGTCACCATAGACAGAGAGTGAAAATAATGGAACAAAACATTATATTTATTTCATACATTTTAATACTATTTCTTAATATATGACTGTCACTATGACATTATTTCTATGAATACAGTTAGTCCTCTATATCCATGGCTATATCTCCAGAGACAATAAATTGTGGACTGAAGTATTTGATCTATATATGGCATTGTTGCTGATGTGTACTATATAGAGAGATAAGCCACTTGTGTTGTGTTCTTACTGAACACATAGTTTTTTCTCTTGCTATCATTCCCTATATAATATAACAGATAATTTATTTTGTATTAGATATAATAAAATCTAAAGGTGATTTTAAAAGTACAGGAGCACTGTAGAGGACAAGGAAGAAGGATTGCAAGTTCAAGGTCATCCTGAGCTACAAAGATTTGCCCCATTCCCTTAGTTTCCCTGGATTTGGGGAATATATCAGTCAGAGGCCAGCCACTGATATTTGAACCCATCTAACACTTTTAAGCAGAAATGGCTGAGAGGTAGAGTACAGAACAGTGGTCACTAGGGGTAGGATGGAAGGGAGGGAGTAAGCAGATGAAGATCATAGAATATAAAGTAGCGGTTAGGTCAGGTGGCCTAATATAAACAGGACCATAGCTTAGAATAGTGTTTTTTTTATGTGGCATTTCTTTTTATTATTCAATAAGTAGGTTAGAGTAGATTACAACTGCTGTTGTTATATGAATGTAGAAATTAACTATGTGGGACAGTGGGTATTTTAATTTTCTTTTTTTGTAGTAATCATTAGATTTTATCTTTGTGTCCTATAACATCGTGTTGTATAGCATACATGCACCCCAAAAGATTTCTTAAAAAAAGACGAAATACTTCACATGTATTTAAATGCACACTTATAAAATGACTGGAGGAGTGAAGCATCAGGTTCTAGTTTGCTACACCAGGGCGCAGGCCCTTCGGGGGTATAGCCAGCTGTTTTCTTCAGAAAGCCCATGGATGGACGATGGCTGTTTTTGGTGGTCTGAAGTTCACAGTTTGAGAAACTGCCATGGCATCTTAGAATTGCATTTGCTTTAGAGGGATTTATGGAAGCCACTATCTCCCTCCTTGCCTTTCAATTTACACTCAGATAAATAATGTTTTAAATTTACAAATGATCATCAGAATCTATCACTCTAAGAAGTCTAGCTGTATGATAATTATGAAAAAGAAGCCTTGCTTTCTGGACTCAATATGTTACAAGATGCCAAGTAGAGCAATCGTTGTGTTGTGAGAGATGCACATCTTCAGTGTTGGTTGTAGTCTCATGATCTGAACAGTGACACTGCAATAAGAGGCAATGTGTATTTATAAAGCGTCCCTGAAGTGGTTGTGTAAACTCAGAAGACATTTTGGGGCCTTTATTAGTAGCATTTTTAATTTACATTTATTGCTGCTGCTGAATATACATTAATGTCTGTTTGTCAAAAGGAAAGATATAATTGTATTAATAAGATGTAGTAATGATATAATAATTTAAAATCATTTACTTCTCATTAAATTCTATAATAATTTCAAAAACTAAGGATTTGTAATTCTAAATTAAGGATTTTTAGTTCTGCAAAGTTGGGATAAAGCTATAATTTTTTTACAAATATACTCAGCAGCCACATAGGAATAAATGTCATAGGGAACTGGCTTGTGTGAGGTAAAGGTACCTGTGAGAAAAAAAATCTACTTTTCTTTATTCTCATTGAGATAAGCAGTTATGAGCAAATCTGCTAATTTAAACCGTCTAATGGGCTATACAATTATAATGAAATCTTAATTGAAGACCATAGCAAGATTAAGAAAAAGTTCCTAAGTAATAGGGTCCTGGGAGTAGATATATCCTTATTATACTAGAAAAGCAAAAGCATAATTTACCTTAGGAAAATAAAACAATGCCAAAATCCTGAAAAGAGTAGGGAATATATGCATGCAAAATTTCAATTAATCACTAACAAAAAGTAATATATAAAACCTAATGTTTTATGATATGGCAAAAATATGGCCTAATAAAAGAAAAATATGCTATGCTCCAGTGGGCCAGGGAAAATGCAAATATCATAAGAAACACATCCATAAATAAGATGTATACTTAAACTTCTGTATATAGTATGATTCTATTTCAGCATCTATACTATTGAAATGTTCAGAATTCTCAGCTGATGATGTCTTCTGCTTGAGAGCTATAATGAAAGAAAAACAAGAATGAAATAAATGTTATGTAGAACATATTATAATTTACAAAATATGTGTAATAGATTTCCATGTTGAGAAATGCTTCATAGTCCAATCATACAATTAAGATCTGTGTTATATGAAAGACAAAAATATTTTTATTATCACACACATATATGTATACATACATACTACAAAATAGGTAAATCCAGTTGATTCTAATTTAAGGAGTTTAAATGGACACAATTCCAATATTATGCAGATAACAATCAGCATATCTTTATTTTACATTGATCACCTTTCCATACTGCTGCTTGCTAATTCTTTTTGGAAGGAATCAGTTTGCATATTGGATAATGAAAATAACCTCTTTATTTTTTTTCAGGTCCTCCTTTTGTAAATTTTTCCTCAGTCTACCACAGAAACAGTACTTTGCCATACAAACTTTTTTTATTGTCCATAATGAGTTACATTATTTAGTGGGCAAACAATGAGTTGTTATCCCCAGTTCCCTAATGCCCCTCTTCCCCATCCCCAATCAGCTGGATATCCTCCTCCGTGGGCCATCTGGATCAGTCCTTGGGGCTGGGGACCATAGATAGCCTAAAGTCTCCTTCATCTGTGCAGTCTCTGTAGGTCCACCCATAGGTGCTTTTCTGATCCTATTAGATCTATGCTGCTCCTTCTAACTCTCTATCATATGCATGCACTTGATTTAAGTCATCTTATGTCCAGTATTTTTCAGTGTATACTTGTCTTCACTAGTGAATTTAGGCTTCTGGAATTGAAATGAGCTAGTGTCGTGTATGCAGCATCTACATATTTGTTTACTACTAGCCTCAGGACCAAGATGTGACACTATGCCATTAGCTAATCGACCAAATCCTAGAAAGATCTGTGGATACCAAGCCTAACCTACTTTCTCTATTGGTGAGTAGTGTACTCACTAATTCTCTTACATATATCAACTTCCTCATTTCTCTACCCTCATTATATGTAGCACAATTCTATTATTTTTTGCTATAATGGTTCATGTGTTTTAATCTCTCCTGTATGAAGCTAGAAGCCCCTTTAAAATAAGGACATTTTTACATTCAATGCCTAGTACATATAGTAGTTTCCAGATACATCAATATATGGTACTTATCTCTACTTAAATATTTAAAACAGAATATTAGTAATCTATAAATTATAGTGAAAAATAAATCATTTGTTGCATACTTTAGTGGTATACTTTAGTGGTAGCTTCCTTGTCTGGCCATTATGAGGCTCTGAAAATAATTATTTGAAAATATTTGCCAGGCGTTGTGGCATACACCTTTAATCCCAGCACTCTACTTGGGAGGCAAAAGTATGAGGCTTGCTGTGAGTTTGAGACCACCTTGAGACAACATAATGTATTCCAGGTCAGCCTGGGCAAGAGCAAGATCCTGCCTCAAAAAAAAAAAAAAAGAAAAAAAAACAGGAACAAAATATTTTAAAGAGTTATGGAGTAGGGATTGATATGATGAAATATTACATTGTTAATTAAAAATAATGTAATCATATATGTATATAGCAAAACAACTCTACACTCCACTGCAGAGACACTAGCTCATCTATGTTTATTGCTACTCTATTCACAAAAAAGGAAATAGAATCAGCTGAGATGTTCATCAATTATCTTAAATGGAAAATGAAAAATCAAATTGTCTAGAATGGATGGAATTATAAAGTACTATATTAAATAGTTCCCAAATACAGAAAGAAAACTCAGTATGTTCTCTCTCACATGCAGTTAATAGCTTGGGACCTTTAGATGTGCATGTGTTGTTGTGGGAGAGAGAATATATGTAGAGGCTCAGAAATAAGAAACAAGATCATGAGAGGGAAAATGAGGCCTCAAGGGGGAAGGGTAGGGAAGGTTGCAGATTTAAATAATATGAAAGTCAGAGGGGGAATACTGCAGAGAGAGGGTGAAAACATGATAGGAAAATGGGAAGATGGGGCAGAGTGGGAGAGGGGAAACTATCTTAAAAATAAAAAATAAAAAAAAATATATAAGAATGTTACCTTAAAACTTCATTTGAGGAGCTATAGAAAATTATACAGAGGGTATTTGTGGTTTTTTAAATGTGAGATGTCCCTATAGCCTCATATGTTTGTGACTAAGTCTCATACTCTCTAGGTAGTTGAGCCTTGCCAGAAAGTGTGTCACTAGGGATGAGCCTTGAGGTTTATGGAACCCAGCTGCTCCTTGCCAGAGTTAGCCGACTCTTGCTGCTACATTTCACCTGATGTGATAAAATGTGATGTCCAGCAGACAATGACAGATGAACAAGGGACCTATAACCACAGCCATTCAATCAACACAGGATAGGCCATTGAGACAGGAACCAAGGATTTTCGACACAAGGACCTCTAAGCTCGCAACATTAAAGCAGCCTTATTAGTCACCCACCACGACTCAGGGAACTGAGCGGAAGAGGGGGCGGAAAGATTGTGAGAGCCGTGGTGGGGGAGACTGTCCGGAGGCATGGCACCCATCAGTAACAACACACTTGGGCCAGGAAGACCGGGATGAGTACTAAGATATACAGGATCCCTTGCCACAAGGACT
>PVHP010027519.1:0-23808 GCA_004024765.1 Zapus hudsonius | reverse complement strand
GTTAATATTTGTAGGTCATTACTGAAGTGTTTACTTCTGTTTCTGTTCTGTTTTCTGTTTGCCTTTTAGATGTATTCCAATATAGATTTCAGCATTAAGTATCACTACTATGTTAACAAATTGAGGATTTGTGGTGCCAGTAATGCTCCCTTGGCAATATCTATGCATCTCCCTAACTCCTGGTGACCACTGATTTTTATTGTCCCATATATTTTATTTTGCTTCTTCCAGAATGTTATAAATTTGGTATTTCAATGTGTGAAGCATTGTACTTCCTTTGGTAATATAATCAAAGTTCTATTATAGATCCCTTTGTCTTGAATGATGACTTTTTATCAATAATATCCAAATGTGTTATTGTCATAGCACAATTTTTATTTATTTTTTTAAATTATTTTTTATTTTTTTTATTTTTTTAATTTATTGTCCATAATGAGTTACAACATTTAGTGGACAAACAATGAGTTGTTATCCCCAATTCCCCACTGCCCTCCCCTCCCCCCTCCACTGGATAACCTCCTCCATGGGTCGTCTGGATCAGTCCTTGTAACAGGGGACTATGGATAGCCTAGTATTCAGCCAGGTTCTCCTGGCCATGCCTCTGGATAATCTCCCCCACCACGGCTCTTACAATCTTTCTGCCCCCTCTTCCGCATAGTTCCCTGAGTCGTGGTGTATCAGTATTAAGGCTGCTTTAAGGTTGTGAGCTTAGGGGTCTTTGTGTCAAAATCATTGGTTTCTGTCTCACTGGCTTATCCTGTGTTGATTTAATGGCTGTGGCTGTAGGCCCCTTGTTCATCCTGTCATTCTCTGCGGGGTTCCATATGGATCCTCCACGGTATGAGTGTGGTGGCTCCTCTCTTGCCAGAATCTCAGCTATCGGCCTACGGTCGGTTGGTAGGGTTAGATGGGCCCCAGCTCTCTTGCTGCATCCTGAAAAATACACACAATTGCCTCTGGCGAGCAGGGTCCTCGATGGAAGCTTCCACTGGTGAGAATCCTGTGTTGGGTGGTATCTGCGGCTCAGAGCGAGACTGCAGCTTATGTCCATGACCTGGATCCATGCTGAAAACCCTGACCCTTGTTTCCCGAGGGAAATGTCGTGTCTGCTAGTCAGCCATCTTGAACCAGTAGCACAATTTTTAATAGAAAATATCGTTCATGCTTTCCATTTATTCAAGGTGAAGGTGCATGTGGATACATATATATATGTGTGTGTGTATTTATACATATTAATTGAACACAGACAACATATATGTGTATATATGTGGTATGTATGTATGTATTCTCTAAAAAGTTTTAAACTTACTTTCTTTGTTTTTCTAGGAAAGATGGATCAAAAGAACCAATCGTAGAGATGAGAACAGAGGATGAAAGAATCACAAACCATGAAGATGGAAGCCCAGTAAATGAGCCAAACGAAACAACACCCCTGACAGAACCTGAGTACGTACCTCCTAAAGTTTATGTTTTGGATGTAAATATTAGGAAAGTGAGAACACAATATTTTTCATTATTTGCAATGCTAATTTAAAAATAAACAATATTTGAAAAGTAATTATTCTGGTTAATATGAAATTATAAATTAATATCAAAATCTATTTATTCATATGAAAGCAGAGAGATATGAAAGAGATAGTGGACATGGCAGGCCTCCAGGTATGGCAAATGAACTCTAGATGCATGCACCACTTTATGCATCTGGCTTTACTTGAGTACTGGGAATCAAACTCAGATCCTTAGAATTTGCAGACAAATGCCTTAACCTATGAGCCATCTTTCCAGCCCCCTCAAATTCCATCTTAATAAGACATTTCACATGATAACTATATATCAGTACAAGAAAATAATCCACACTTATATCATACAGTTTTAATTTTATGTCAAACCTTGGGGAATATAAAATTACTTTGCTGTGTTAGCTAAACTACCAATCTTTCATTTTAGGAAAATGCTACTTTAAAAATATATTATTCATTTTTACCAAATTAATATGTGTAAGGAAATTACAATGATAAAAGTTATACCCAAATATATATATATATATATATATATATATATATGTGTGTGTGTGTGTGTGTGTGTGTGTGTGTGTGTGTTTATTTATTTGCAAGGAGAGAGAGAATGAGAATGGGCATGCAAGGGTGACTTACCACGGCAAACCAATTCCAGATGCATGTGTTACTTTGTGCATCTGGCTCTAGTTTGGTACTTAGGAATCAAACCCAGGGCTTCTGGCTTTGCAAAGAAGCACTAATTCACTGAGCTATCTCTCCAGCCCTTTTTTTTAATTAAGTAAAAACTTTATATACGTACATCATGCGGTGGTACCATAATTTCCCTACTCCCTGCCCCCACTTCTTTGAAGGCCCTCCTTATCCTTAGCAGGATTGCTGGTATTCACCCTGGAGTCATGGGTTATGAATTGTGAGAGCAGGAGTCAGTCATAGTGGGGGGAGGGCACAATGCCTCTGGATATTCCCTCCTACCCTGTAGCTCTTACAATCTTTCTCCCTCCCAACTCCAAACTTCCTTGAGCCTTTGTGGGCGTGTTTTAAATCTTCTTTAGTGTTGATCTCTCTGCAGTTCTAAATTTCTACTTGGGAACGTTTTTGAGTATCCTCATTGTTTGCTATTTTTCATAAATCACCTCTGTCTATTCTCAAGGGTCCAAAATACAAATATGTATATATGTAGACAAACAACAAGAACTATTTAAAAGCCAAGCATGATGGCTCTCAGCCTTTATCCCATCATTTCAGAGGCTGAGGCTGAAGGATCACTGTGGACTTGAGAAAGATTAAATTCCAGGTCAGCATCAAGGAGAGCAATACCCTACATCAAAAAAGAGCACTATTTACTTTTTACTATAAAAATTCAAACTATTTTCAGTGATTGCCTTCACAGTTCATGGCTGATGTACTTGAAGTTAGCTGTTTTGAAAACAGCCTTTCTAAAGTGAGCTCTCTAATTTCCTTTCAAAAATCAGAAATCTTTTCAAGGAAGCAAAATATTACTCAACAAAGAAAATTCCCATTAGTTAATATTTACAAAGTTATACTAGTGTATATGGAAAATAATAAAATATCCTTGCATATAATGGCACTATAATAAACTCTTTAAGTCTTTTATTTTTTTTTACTTATTTTGACATGTGTGTTTATGTGTGGAAGGATATACCAGGATCTCTTTCTGCTGTAAACAAATGACAGGCAAGCTCAACTTGGGTGACTGAGTAATTGAACTCTGGCAACAGCCTTTGCAAACAAGTGCCTTTAACCACGGAACCCTCTCCCCCACTCTCAATACTTAAGTTCTTAAGCATAAAAATATTTGACATAAAATAGATCAATATTAACGTTTAAAATATTTTACACAAATCTAAGTGTAACTGTGTATATGATTTAAGAATCATTTGATCATGCATGAAGGATTTCAATATTTTTTTAAAATAGTCAGTTGAAAATGTGGGTTCATTAAATTTCAATATACATTTCAATAACTAAGACATATTAAGAATTATGCTGACCTCTGGTCATTGGTCTAATTTTATGCTAGAAATAGCATGGGACTTTATAACTTTTTATTGTCCATTCTTTAATCACCTTCAAAAAAGGGACTTAAAAATACACTTTCATTTCCATTATACATGTGTGTACAGGTGTGAACATGGAGGATGCACTTAAGTGCATTTTTTTGTGCACACATGTTTACATGTGTACAGCAGTTATTTTCTCATTGCCAGGACAAAACACCCAATAAAAAGCATCTTTTGGAAATAGTGTTTATTTTGGCTGATAGTTTCAGTGGAAGTTTCATCAGGGGAGCATGGCATTAGCAGGAGGGTGGCTCAGATGGTCACATATCTGCAGAAGGGGGTCTCTGTTCAGAACTTGACCCCAAAGCCAGGCCCTCGTGACTGACATACCTCCTCCTTCAAGCCACCATCTCAGAAAGCACCAACAACCTTTCCAAACTGCCACCAGCTAGGGACCCAATATTTAAATCACATGAGCCTTTAGAAAATATTTTATCCAAATGACCAGGGTGACAAGTCAGACAACCTCAGATGTTTCTGAAAGCATATATCTCTACTTTTGAAGCAAGATGTCTTCATTGCCCTGTAGCTGGCAAGTTAGTAAATATTGGTCAAGTAAATACACTTTTTTAACATACAGAGGTTGTTGCCATAGGGGGTATAGCAACCATGGTTTTTCATTCCTAATAATTAATCATTTATTTTATATCATTTATATATCTATTTGAGTAGGTTATTTTCACATAATTGGTTTAATAGCCATGACACAATTATCTGTTCTTCTCATATAAAAATATAAAATAAATTTCAAATGAAGCCTATAGGAATTACTGTGTGAACAGTTATTTCTCCATAAAATGTGGGGATTAAAAACAGAGGTGAATTGACACTGTATTTGAAATCATGTATACCATTCTATCATGGGTGGGAATTTTATCTCCAAAAGTAGCATGCGCATTTTAGATATTAGCCTAATGAATGGAAGAAAATAATGGGAAGTTTTCATTCAATGGCTTCATAGTAAAATTTATGAAGATTCTTAATATTAGTAGGTTGTTATTACTTCATAGCTTATAATTGAAAACAACTTTCAATTATATATTCAAATATGATATAAAACAGTATTGAAGAGACCAAAGAAATCTTTCACAGTAAATATCAAATATAAAACATAATATTTCTAAACTATACTCATCTGCATTAACTTCCTAAGAACACTGCTATTAAAGCATATAGTTAATGAATAAATGACTGGCTTATTATATTTTTAGTGTGATTTAGTTATTAAATTGAATCTGTTCCACAATGAACAATGTCACATCTATGTTCATACACACTTTGTTTTACACACATTTCTTTATTACATTTTTAAATGAAAAATGTTAATCATATCACTATGAGCTAGGTAATTTCACAGTACATTTTATACTTTCAAGGTTTACATTTGCTTATTAAGTGATAAATGTAGCCTATTTCTTCAGATCTTGTCATCCAACGTCCACACACCCATGCACCCATAGGCACCTCCACAAACACACAGTCTTTTAAATAGTAAGAAACATCTACTGAAATTCCATGGCAAATAGAGTTTATGATTTTTTTTCTATTTTTTTCCAGGAAATTGCCTTTAAAAGAAGAAAACGGGAAAGAAGTCCTAAATCCAGAAGCGATAGAAATCAAAGTTGCTAATGACATCATACAATCTAAAGAGGATGACAGCAAGGCCTAACCCAGGGACCCCGGGTGGAGCAACTGGACGACCAGAACAAAGAGCTTTCAGATTACAGCGACCCTACGACCAAAACTATTCCATTGACCTTAATTTCCTGGGGAATGTCTAGCTTGGAATAGCTTGTACACATATACATATATGATCAATTCCTCCTCATGGTCCATTTCCTTTATTGCTGTTGTTGTGTTGTTGTGGTGGGTGTTCATTTCTTTCCTTTTTTTTTTTTTTTACAAATTTCATTATAACAATTTGGTTGGCAACAACTTTGGGTATCAGTTTGACTCTCTGATTAAAGTTTTGCAATATAATAAATGGTTAAAGTGCTCTCCCTTGTCTCCAGGACACCAACAAATATATATATATATATATATATATATATATATATCAAGTTCTAAAATATATAGGTATAATGGAAAACATAGCAAAAGCTTTTTCAGCTGGATGTATATGCAAGCCCTGAGTGTTTATGGATCAAATCTTGGACAAACACATGATGAATGGGGCTTTCAGCTGAAGGTGAATGCTCATAAAAACAAGGTTTTAATTTTTATCAAGACAATTTCAGGGAATGAAGATTTGGAAAAAATGTTATCATCTGCAGATATTAAAAATTGAAGAAGTATTGGAGAACTCTTTTATGACTCTGGTACATTTTCAACCTTGATCTTGGATATAATGAAGTACCAGGTCAAAATTGTTACCCATCTGAAAGATGCATTAGTCATGTGTAAAATCAGGGTAGGACTCCCTAAATCTCTCTCCTCTCTCTCTCTCTCTCTCTCTCTCTCTCTCTCTCTCTCTCTCTCTCTCTCTCTCTCTCTCTCTCTCTCTCTCTCTCTCCCCCATATTCACTCACAGGTAAATGTATTTATAATGCTGATTTCTGCCCTCAGCTTCAAAATAAATTGAATTGAAATGGGAACAATGTGAATATGCTGTTTTGAGATATTTATAAATACATGATTGTCTTTTATCTTAATATAATTTACCAAAAAACAAAATTATTAATACACAATTACTTCAAATCAAATTGTCAGGTATGTTTTGAGTGTATAGTTTTGGATAGTTTTTAAAAACTAATTTCTTAACTATATATAATCCCTCTACCCCACAATGAAATTACATTTTTACAATGAAATTGGCTGATGATAATTAATGCTTAGTTAAAAGAATTAATTTAACCTATGAATAAATGTGCCAGAAAATTGTCAATGATAAACAAGTTACCATTATTTGTGAGTATTTTTTCTTCTAGAATTATAGAGCTAGAATTTATTTTAATATTTTGATAAACAGAGCTATTTGAAGTAATTCTTTTGGCTATACAACATAAAATTTCTAATATCACTTATTAGGGCCTATATCATAATACACTACTTACAAACGTCCAAGCTATGCAAGCTCCCAGAGGTAAAAAGTCTCAACAATGATTTAAAGTATAATGTATTTGTGACTATAAGAACATATACCCGTTGGGAGCAGGGTTTAGATTATTTCTTAACCTAGAGATCCAAAGGATTCTTTGGGCTCCAAGACACTTATACACTTTGATAGTTCAGGCATGGACTGAATAACTCCAAAAAGGAGTTTTGGCTAGAGACTCATCAGAGTCATTCTTTGGAGGAATTTTTGACAGAACAGAGGGTCCTGATTTTAGCTGTCTCTGGATGGAGGTAATTTGATGAAAATTAAACAGAATTCCTATGCCACTCATGAATACTTATCTATGTAGTGCTTAAAATTGTCAGGCAAGGAGTTATATTGTCTGTTCCTCCCTTAGCTGACTGTCACCTGGACAGAACGTGCCGCCCTGCATGTAAAGCACTAAGGATTCCAGGTGTCACTGCTATACATGAAGAGTTACAGTGAGAATCTCCCCTTGCTAGACTGGACGGCGTCTACTCAAAAGGAAAAAAAAAAAATATCTGTGCCTAACTAGGAATCTGAGCAGTGTCTAAACAAACAAACTGATTACTTCCATGCTTCAAAATAACTCAATTATCCAACTGGTTCTTGGTAGATTTGACTGTGGGTGTTTAGTTTCCCTTAGTCTTAATTTTGGTTTACTTCGGTTTGTTGTCATTTATGTCGATTCATTTTGTTTTGTAATGGTGTGATTAAAACTAGTCCAAATACTTGAATTAGTTTGTTTGTGCAAAGTGAACGAGCTTAGTAGTGTCTATAAAGCAATAGCCATGAACACTAATTTTCCCTGCTGAGGGCCACTTGGTTTAAACCGATATTGAACTAATTGGGATGGTTAAGAAAGTAGACCCGCATGTTTAATCTTGTTATATTTGTGCTACCCTGCAACAACAGAGGTCAGAACAGAGAACAGAGTATTTTTGTGTCTTCTCAACTTGAAGCTTTTTTTAACTCATTTGTTTGGATTTTCTTGGTAAAGCATCTGAATTACATTTATAGGTATGTCATTCATGTGGAGTTATTCATGATCAAAAATTAATATTAAATTTGGAAATTATTTCAGACAGACTGTTTCAAGTGCACGATTTCTAATGTCTGAATGATCCATAATCTTTGTGCTGGAAATTTGGCCCTTGCTGTGGTAAACATTTTTTTTAAAACATTTCAAAGAAATGTTCTAAATTCCACTATTTGTAAAGATTCCAAATAAGAAATGTCTTATAGGAAATTGCAAGATATGACTAAAGTGAAATAACCTGTTTCCTATATTTCATTCTTCTAGAAAATATAATTCCATGTAACTCTGTAAATATTTTTTACTCTCTTAAAGTCCTCTTAAATATCATTATAAACTGTCCAGAGTTCATAAAACTTAAATATTATTAAGATAATCTGAACCTGATGTCATTTGAAACCAAGAGGCAAATGCTAAGTTATGTGCAATTAAATAATGACAATCTATATTCAACATCCTATAAGAAGAAATGGTAATGTCAAAACTTCAGTAAATATTTTGTTGTTAAAATGCCACAAATTAATGTATTAATATATTTTAAAATGATTTTCAAGTGATTAAGAATTGTGACATCAATAGATTATTGTTTTCATAGGTAAAATGTATTGTTATTCTGTTTCTAATTATGTCTAACATTAATGCAGTCTTTCTAATTTTCCTTTTAATCATAATCTTAATAACTACAATACTATTTTACAAAAGATTTTAGATCCAATATACTTTATATGAATCTTAGACTTTAAGTTAAATATTTATAGAAATAGAAAGATTTCATTGTTAATCAAATTGTTTATAAGTGCCAGAAATTAATTGTAACTTGGTAACCATGCCTTTATTTTGTGCTTCTAATTTTGAATAATTAAGAGGTATTTGTGCCTTTGAATTAGGATGTCACTGTTTTATTAAAAAAAAACTACAACTTACATCATTATTGACATATATTGATCAAACCTGTGACACTTGAACTACACTGTATTATTATTTTAATGAGTAAGCTCAACTCAAGCTGCTTTACTTTGACTATAAAATCCAAATATAAGAAATTATAGTGTATAATTTATTTTCACTGACAAAATAATTCTTTTATGTATACATGAAATATTTTCATTTGTTCTAATTGTTTTCTCAACAATAATTATATGTAGATATTAGAGAATTGAATTGTTAGTGGAAAGAAAAGGACAACAGATAATTTTGAGAAACATGGCAAACTAGTATAGTGTCATTTTCTTCACTATTCCTGTTGATATCATGCATCATCCCTGGGATGATATACACATTGACGGAAATATATAAAATTGAAGTGGAAGGAGGAGAATTTTACGTTTCTCAAGAAATATTGGTAGAGAATTCCATGATTATTTATGAATTTATCACTGATTTTTTTCATCTAGATTTTCTTATGGTGTTATTTTTAGAGTACTTTTACAATGAACTATGAGGAACTGAAAATATTTTTAAATGAGATAGTTTGCATTATTCAGCTCTAAAGGGAAAATATTTGCATATCTTAATAACTCTTCTGACATAGTCCCTGTAACTGAAATTGCATGCAGGTATATTGACATATGCTAAAATTAAATGGTGGGATATTCAAAAAAGCACTCTGATCACAAAATAAATAATTTGACATGCTATTCATATGAACATAATAAAGTTCCACTATGAAGCAATTATCTGTGTAAATGAAAAAAAGTTGTAAAAGGGCTTAATACATAGTAGTTGCTTAGGACATATAAATTTCTTCCAGGCCCTACCCTTCCTGTTCTTAAAAATTGCATTTACTCATGTAGATGCAGACATCATTACAAATGAATACTAACAGATTAATTATCTTCTCTTGTATAAAAGTCAATGACTTTTACATTATATATAATGATAAATATTTATTTGATAACACATTTAATATTTTAGTAAAACAGTTCATTATTTCTGTAGGATTTTACCAATAACTTGAATCAGTTAATTGCTGTATCTCTTAAATTTTCTTTTTAAAGTAATTTTTAGGCTTATAGACACCCAGTGTTCACAATAATTATATACATTTAATATCACTATGTTTTTTTCTGAAATAAAAATACATATATTTTAGCACCTAGTTTTAGCCTATCTTGGAAGAGAATATGAAAAGAATGGTTGTTGTTGTATGTCAATCACAGGAGACAGGACAGCAGAGGACTAAAGCAATGAAAAGATCTAGAAAGGCAAGCTGAAGGCTTACATTGGAGTGGATAAGAAAGGTCTGATGTTGAGAAATGCTGGACCATGGTGTAGAGCCACCTTTGAGATAAAAATGTCACTAACAATAATGTAAAGGGGGAGGGAACTAGTGAAATCTGAAAGAAAATGGTTATCAGACATAGACTCTGTGATCCATTTGCAAATATGATCTTTTTAATGAAACACAATGTTACTGTAAAAGAAATGGTATTGTTGACAGCAGTTTTTACAAATTTTCAGAAATGTTGATGGTTTAGCATTTGCCTCTAACCCCTGTTAGAAATAGATCAACTTCTTAGAAATAAAAGGTAAATAAAACACATTTTTGGTATGTGAATTCTGTACTCTGATTAGTATGCATTTAAACATGCAATCATTTATTTTCTTTAACTTATATATTCCATCAGAGTTCTATATTCTTTTGTTGATTATCATGTTCTCTTCTTATTTCAATATAGTATGTCCCTATGAAATGCTGTATATATATGTCTAAACTGTAAAAAGTATACTGCAAATGTTGAAGTTTTGTATTTATGAGAGACATTGAAAGTATGGCTTATGGTATATCAAACTTGTCACTCTTCACCATTTGTATATTAATAGTAAAGATACTTTTACTTTAATAAAGTGTTGAATTTTATGTTTTTTCTAATTATATATCTGCAATGAGTAAGTTTGTAATTTGGCAAATACACTTAGGTTTAAGGAAATCCACAAACCTCTACATATACAAAGTAAAAAAAAATACTTTTTCCATTCTACACTCTTTTAAATATATATATATATATATATATATATATATATATATATATATATATATATATATATATATATATATATATATATATATATATTTGCTGCTGCAAGATAACACCTCTCCAGGTTTACATGTAAGATGTGGGAATTGAACCCAGACTAGGAGACTTAGCAATAAGAGACTTTAAAAAAATGCATCAAAGCTGTCTTCTCCCACAGTACAACACCTTACTTGGTACTTTAATTTTGTAAATTTATTTATCATTAATAATTAGAAACACTGTATGAACAATTCTTGTGTTGGTACCCACATTTCTGTTCTCCTTGCTGCCAAATTACTAAGGGCACTCCTCAGTTGGATTGCTAGAACAATCCATGGGATGGGGGTTATAAATAGTATGAGCAGTAGCCAGTTGTGTGTGTGCTTGTGTGTATGCTGGTAATGGTGGTGGTTAGGGGGGCAATGTCTCTGGATATTTTCCCCCACCATGACTTTTATAGTTTTTCTGCCTCCTCTTCTCAAAATTCCCTGAGTTATGGCGGGTGAGTTTTAAGTCCGCTTTACTATTGAGATCTTAAGAGACTGGATTTCTGCTTTGGATTATTTTGGGTATCCTCAGCGCTTGTCTCCATTAACAAAATAAACCTATAGCATTGGTATACCATAACATCTAGAAATCACAAAATTACAAAGTCTATTGGGAAAATCTTCAATTGGAGGGATTTTCAAAAAGCAATAGCAATTTTGTGCACTTATATGAATTGGATAGAGAAAAGGGAAAGGCATTTATTTGTAAGCAGGTACTCAATTTGAACCCAAATGGAAAGAAAAGAGGCAGACACAGTATCCTAAGTGACAGCTGTAGTCTGGCCTCACTATGTATAGATTTTCTTCCAATTCTAAGGGGAAATATTCTCAGAAAAGTGTTCATGAAACCTTCACCAACTTAGAAACCAAGAAGCATTTCTATTCAGTGATGTAGAAAAAATAGGAAAATAGATGAACCTAAAGAAAAAAAGGTATGTGACCCAAAGTCAAAAAGATCAAGAACTCATGCTCCCTAAGATATTTGAGCTAGGGATCTAGAAGTATAGAGTGGCAACTATAGATAAACTCTCCGAAGGTAGAATGGGAATGAAAAGAGGGTATAAGAGATGAGCTGAAAGAGGGGTGTGGGAATGGGGAAAGGATACATTTGATATGTAAATTGATGGAGGAGGATATTGGGGGTTGAGAAATTAATTGTGGAGATGAGGGGAAAGGACAAGCAACTAAAAATGGATTTTAAAGTTTCAGAATAAATTATCCTAAATGTCTGTATACTAACCAAGACATTAAATTATATTTTAAAACAAGGATGAAGGAAATTATCGCCATATTTTTGTGATAACAAAGAAAGTGGTTAGAATTGAAATCTTTGAAATAATTATGGAAAACAGACAGAAGTTGAATGTTGAACTAGAACAAAACTATGTTCAACATCTCAATTCTATCAGCTATGACTAAATCTATACTTTAGCAATGTACATTATGCCAGTTTCTCGGATTTGAAATGCTCAGGGAAATTTGAATGACACTATCTTAAAGAGATAATTTGAGGACTTATTGATACGGTGTCTATTTACTTCATCCACTACTTAAATTAGAGCAATTTTCTCTAATGACCATGACTATCTCCCGGTCTGTCACATTTCAACACATATTCTAATGGTGAATTGTTTTAGAAAGTTATCTACTACTGCTGAGTAACAAATTAGACTGACATGCGGTAGCCTAAAAATATCAGCAAGGTTAGTTATCATAATTTTGTATTCATTTGACTAAACAACATTTCTTTTTCCTAATATCATTTGGATATGATCTCTTGTTGAATGTCAAATTCTAAAAAGGAGCCTTCCAAAATAAATGAGTCCATGCATAAGTACATACCGATCCCCTTTACATTGCACATGCTGTATGCACAAGTGTCTGTCAAAAACCTAGAAGACACGTGGTCAAGATGTGTGCTTGAGGAGTTGGTAAACGTCATGGTTTGTTCCAGGTGTCCCTCACAAACAAATGAATGTGTTCTCAGTGATTATTGATCAGCTGATGGCAGTTTGGGTTTTACAACTTCGATGGAGCTGTGTTGTTGGGGGCGGGCTTATGGGGGTTATAAACCAGCTTCCCCTTGCCAATATTTGACACACCTTCCTGCCACTGTTTGCAGTGCTGAGGCAGAGGTGATGTCCAGCCCTCTGCTCATGCCATCGTTTTCCCTGCCAGGATGGAGTCTCCCCTTGAGTCCATAAGCCAAATAAACCCATTCCTCCACAAGCCCCTTTTGTTTGGGTTCTTTCTGTGCAGCAACTAGAAAGCTGACTCCAACAGTAAACTAGGTTGTAACTCATTGAATGCTATCCATAGGAGTTTATCACTTGGGATTCCTAATGTTTCACATCATGTCTGCATAAAAAAGGCACCCAGAAACCTCCAAAGATCATTGAAGAAGTCCAGAATATATTAAAATAAATTGAGTTTTGAAGGAAGATAAGTCCCTTAAAAACTATGTCTTGAATGGAATTCTGCAGTGTAATATTCTGTGGACTGAAGGTATCTTAGCTGCCTCAGAATGTCCTACAGCAATGAAAAACCGAGATAAGAAAACACGCCTTTAATGTCAACACTTAGGAAGCTGAGATAGAGGGACCATCCTGAGCTCCATACCAACCTGGTCTATGAATGCTAAATTAGCATTCACCGGATTGCTAGGTTAGAGTTGAAACCTGGCTTCAAATAAAAGGACAAAAGTTAAGTAGTTGTTATTTATCCATTTAAATGCTGAGATCAGGCAGTGAAAGTTTGCCAGTTGCCTTGTCCCCAGCACATGGGATTTTCTTGGTTACAGTGTTTTACTTGCCAAGATTGGAAAGAAAATATATTTTTCTTTGTTTTTAATTCAGTAGGATTTGGTATCTCTTTGAGATATCCATGCATTTTTGTATGAAGTATTTAAATAAATATCTGATTATTAACCAGATATTCTTAGTAACAAAATAATTTTGATTAAACTAAATCCTATTAAATTTATATAATCTCTTTAAAAGTGATATAATAGTTAAATTAATCAAATGAACGAAAGGACAAAAGAAAAGATAATTAGAAATGAAAAGGACATCAACAAAACATAAAAATATTAATTTCAGAAAATTATAAGGACATAACTTTAAAACAGCTACTCCACTAAATTTGAAAATATAATAGAAATTGATGATTTTTTTCAGTATATGTGGTCTACCAAAATTAAATCAGGATGAGTTAAAACAGTTAAACACACCTATAATAAGCCATGAAATTAAAGCAATTATAAAACAAAAATTCTGCCACCTAAAATACATCCAGGTCAACAGGGACTCATTGGTGAATTTTGCCAGACATGAAAAGAAAAATTAAAATCAATAAATCTCCAAAAATTCCACAAAAGAGAAAAGAAAAGCACAATACCAAACTCCTCTAAGAATCCAGTTTTTTCCTAACTCAAAACCAGATAATAATACTAAAAAAAAAGAGTTACTGACCAAATCAAGAATGTAGATGCAAAAATTCTCAACAAAATACTGACAAACAGAATACAGAAACATGTCCCCAAAATAATTTACCCTGTTGAAATTGGTATTATTACAGAGATGCAGCAAAGAAGGTTTTAAACACAAATAAAGATTATATAAATAGACTCAAACACAAGAAGAAATCATATGATCATCTCAATTGATGTGGAAACAGGCATTTGAAAAAATATATAACATTGCTTCATAATAAAATTCTTGAAGAATTGGGAATAGAAGCTACATATCTCAACTGATTAAAGAATGGGTATACAACAAACCTGTCGCCAACAGTAAACTCAATGGAGAAAAGCAAAATCAGGAACAAGATAAGGTTATCCACTCTTATCCAACATAGCACTAGTACCTTAACTAACACAGTAATATAACAGACAGAAGTAAAAGGGATACAAATATGAAATGAAAAAAACAAATTGTTATTTACAGTTATGATTTCATACATAAGGGACCCTAAAACCTCTACTAGAAAACCCTTAAAGCTATAAGAACTTTCATCAAAGGACCAAGGTACAAAATTAACAACACAATTCAGTAGGCCTCATGTATACTGCATTATAAACATATACACAAACATATACTTAAAAACATATACATATAAACATTGTGTTTTATCTTGTGATTTTATATAATCACATACATCATTAATTTATAACTACTTCTAGCATTGTGGCATATTGATCAGACTTATTAATATAATCAATGAAGTTCCTCCAAAACAAAAAAAAAAAAAACAAAGAGGAACTATATGTGTGTACGTGGGTATGCTATATGCATATTATATAATTATATCATATTTATTATATTATATAGAAATACATCTGTGTTTTATATATAATATACTAATAGCAAACTTCTGAGGATTAAGTCAGGGAAACATTCCCTTTCACAAGTGCCAAAAAAAAAAAAAGAAACACCTTGAAAAAAAACAAAGACATGAAAGACCGCCCTCTACATAGAAAACATAATCAGCACAAAAACCTTCATACAGCTGAAGTGATCCTGAATGACAAAAATGAGGTTGAAGGTACCACTATACCTGCTTTTAAGGTATATTACAAAGCCATAAAAGAAGAAGCATAATCCTGCCATAAAAACAGGTGCACAGATCCATAGAACAAAATGGAGGATTCATATATAAAGCTGGCAGCTACATCCATCTGATTTTTGACAAAAATGCCAAAAATATTCAATGGAAGAAAGATTCTTTAACAAGTTTTGCTGGAAAAACAAGATATGTAGTTCCTTGTATCTCTCCATACTCAAGATTCAACTCCAAGTATATCAAACACCTTAACATCAGACCTATAACTTTGAAACTGCTGGAAGAAAAAGCTAGGAAAAAGAGTTTAACATACGGACTTTCTGAATAGAACTCCATTCACTCAGGAAGTAAGATAACTAACCAATGGGGCCCCATGAAATTAAAAAGCTTTTGTATAGCAGAGGAGACAGACTAGAGAATGAGAGAAAATCTTTGCTAGCTAGATATCTGATGGAGGATTAATATCTGGGATATACAAAGACCTAAATAAATCATCAGAAATCAAGCATACCTACCTAAAATTAGCTATATAACTGAACAGGGGGGTATCAAAAGAAGAAATAGAAATGGAGAAGCCCAGGTTAGAAGACACAACTTTTGTTTGGTTAAATGGATAAATTGCCCTCTAAATATTTTTGCTTATGCCCATGTAAAAGTTGTTACTCTCAATTTTGGTTTAAAAAGCTTCTGATTTCAGATGGTCGTGACTACTGGGGAGACCCATAACTCAAAGTGCTGAAGAAAAATAACAGGGGAGTGTTCAGCACTGATAGACTTGGGTTCCTACTTCCTTGGAAAGTCTTTGGGTTAAAACTGAGTCCACACTGATACTTCAGTATCTTTCTCAGTAATTTTAATTTCATAATTAAAGTCATATTTTCCTTGTATTATATTTTCAGATCTTAAGAGATCAGGATAGGGACAAACTTTAAGACAACATTATTCTGCCCATTCCAGTGTATGTAACAAACCATTATAAAAACATTGTGTTTTATCTTGTGATTTTATACAATCACTTATATCATTAATTTATAACTACTTTTAGCATTGTGGCATATTGATGTCAGACTGCATTAATATAATCTATCAAGTTCCTCCAAAAACATACAGGAACTATATGTGTGTACATGGGTGTACTATAAACATATTATATAATTATATCATATTTATTATATAGAAATACATCTGTGTCTTATATATAATGTATTTTTATCTCTATTTACTTTATTGAGACTTGCTGTTATGGATTCTGTTACACTTGTGAATCTGTTGTCTGCAAGCAGAAACTCAAGAAAACCAGTGGTTCTGTACAACAGGTCCTTTGGTCAGAAGCAATGCCATGTGCTTCTATGGAGGTAAGTGCTCTAAAGGCCATGAGATGATAGCTTCAGCAGAAATAGGATGTGTAGGGAAACCATCTACACACAAAGCAGGCACTTAATTCCATTAAAGTGAGTGGGATCTCTCCATAGAGTCAACATGGAATTTGGCAACTGGTTGTCTTTTCAGTAAAAATGTATTGGGGAGAAAATATTACTTTCTATTGTGGGCACATTGCTAACTTAGGTGTGGATGCTCGTAGAGCCTTTAAAAAAGGTTAATATTACCATTAGTATTCACAAATAAAGAGCAAGACCCCACCACCATCTGCTGATAGCTCCATATGATGGTTTTCTTTATTCGTATAGACTTAATTCTTAACCGCAGGCTATCACATTACTATGTACTTTGAGCTGCTCATCATAAATAGGGTATTATCTGACCCATGAAGCTATAATTTTTAAAATATCTTAACTATGAATAATTATATACAATGTATGAGCAAATCTTGATGTTGTAATGTGTCCCCCCTTCCTTCTTCTCTGTCCCCTACCCCCTGGGGTACTTCCTTGGTGAGCATACTGGATCTGTGAATAGGATAGGGGGTATGAATTGCACCAGAGGTAGCCAGTTTTTCATTCTTTTTTTTTTCTTCCCCCTTTGTGTATTGTTGCTGAGGGGGGCAATGCCTCTGAATATTCTCCCCCACTAGGACTCTTACGTTCTATCCCCACTCTTCCACTCAATTCCCTGAGTCATAGTGCGTGTTTTAAGTCCGTTTTATTGGTGAGATCTTAAGTATCTCTGGATATTTGCCCTGTATTGTGTTGGGTATCATTGGTGTCTGTCTCTATTGACTTTTCATGAGTTATCAGACTATAAATGTATGCATGCTCACGAACACATCCTGATGAAACAAAAATGTTATATGCATGACCAGAGCTAAATAAATGTGTGTGTTTGTTTGTTTAAGTTTCATGGAGAATTGCCTGAAGTATCCTTGCTGCTTCTAGTTCAGGGTCTTCCCTTTGCCAGCCTGCAAGTAAGGACTCATAGACAATTATCTACATTGAAATAACAAAGACTCAGAAGACTCAGGTCTAGTTTATCAATGGCTTGGTTTTAGCACAGCACAAGGGTGTTCCACTGCCACACTGAACACTGCAGCCCCCATCCCAACAAATCTGAAGGTCTCTGGTTAAGGAAAATTCTAGTAGACATAATGTTCTTCACTACAATTTACTATTCACTTTCTTGAAAGTCAATGTAGCCAAATATGCAATTCTATGCTCATCCATGGGCACAAGTAAGTGGCACTTTGAAGAGTTATGACTGCCATGTTGGTGACCAAGGAAATTTGGGAGCAATTGAATGGGAGGTGTCTATTGAGAGCTACAACCTAGGTGCTAACACTGATTGGTCACATATGAACCAAACAGCTGTCTCTCTGACTCACCTGGGGAGAACTAAAACTAACTTCCCTAGAGGAAGCAGGCCTCTTTCCCCACATGGCTGGGCTGCAGAAGGATCTCTGAATTTCCAGGGAGGTAAGGTCTTCCCCCAGCTGGGGTGGGGAGGCAGGCTCCAGACTTTTTCCCTTATGAACCTCTCCTTCTCATGATGGGAGCTTTCTGTTATCTTTTCTTTGGCTGCTTATTTAGATAAATAATATAAATTCTGTTAAACTCTCCACATGTTCTCCCCACACTGGTGGCTGGAGAACTCTGTAACTTCTCACATGGTGATTGGGAGAATTTCCCATCCAACTCCCCTTTTTCTAAATTAATAAATTAGAATAAATATGTAATAAAAATTTAATACTGTCCCTTTGTACAATTCTTTGGCATTAGAGGACACAAACTTGGATACACGGGGGAGGGGATTCCAAAACGCTCTCTCCATGTGGCTTATTATATTAATTATCAGTAACCCATATCAACCGGATGTAAGGACTCAGGAACACACACTTCCACATAGGTTTTTGCGGCTGAAGGTATTGACAATACCTTCAGTTGACAGAACCGTATACTGCAGAATTCCATTCAAGGTATAGTTTTTTAAGGGACTTATCTGCCTTCAGAAATCAATTTATTTTAATATATTCTGGAGTTTTGAATGATCTTTGGAGGTTTCTGGGTGTCAGATAAAATTCACCAGTGAGTCCCTGGGGACCTGGACGTATTTTAGGTGGGAGAATTTTTATTTTATAATTGCTTTGATCTCATAGCTTATTACAGGTCTTTCCATTGAGAAATCAAGACAATGTCACCCTTAAATGTAATTATTATAGAAAACTAATGCCAGAAATATAGGAACAAAATTAGGAGTGTGACGTAAGTTCAATTTTGCTAGCATCACTCTTGGTTCCAAAATCTATGATTCAAGTTTTGAAAAGGGAACAAACAGAGATGAAGATGTATGTGCCCTTAGTTACCCGTATTTTTATCTGTAATAAAGCAACATACTTATGATTTGACTATAAAAGTTTAAAAATATATTTTATTGATACATCTATAAAGAAGTCCTCAGGTAAAACACATTAGTCTAAAAATAAAAAGAACAACTTTCCAGATAATTTAGAACATTGCATTTTATAAACAGCAAAAATTCATGAACACCACATAACTGATCTGCATTAACACCTGCCTTGCTTTCACCACAGTGCTAAAGGACTCTGAAAGAGTAAATCTACTGTCAAAAAGTTCAGGGGATGCATATTGCTTTTGAATAAAAGTATATGACTTATAAAGAAAGATAAATTGATACTTTCCTACAATTTCTGTTCTATCTCCTGTTTGCAAGAACTTAGTCCTAGACTGTAATTGAAATGTAGACATTTATAATAATCCATGTTTCTTAGGAATTTGAAATCACTCATTTACTGATTTCTGTCTTACAATATCCTATAACTTACAAGGTGAGAATGCATGTGATTTTCATGTACATGTTATATGTAAGAGAACTCATAAGTCTTGATCAAAGAACATAATGTGTGTGGTTTAAATGCTTTAAAATTTATTAAAACATATTTTAAGGTTAAGAATGCCATTTATCTTGGCAAAAGGCCTACATAAACTTGAAAAGAATGTTTTATGTTGCACTTGCATTGAGTGTCCTATGAATGTCAATGATGTCAATGTGGTTAATAATTCTATTTAAAAGAGCTTGGATTCCTTATTGATTTTCTGTCTCATGGTTCTATCAATTATTCAGAGGGCTGTAAAAGCTGGTTCTATATTTGTGAATTTGTCTATCTCTTTCATATACTATCAGTTTTTGCTTCCTTTCTTTTGAAATTCATAATTAAATCAGTTAGGATTGTTATGTCTTCAGGATGAATCTACCCATTTATTATTGTGAAGATGTTCCTATTCATCCCAGACAATGTCTTTTCCTCTTTAACTTGAATCACAAATGTCTACTATATCAGATACACAAAAGTTTGAAGTATTGATGTAATCAACAAGTTTACTCTCAAAGTTGATAGAGAAATAAAAAATTCAAAATACAAGAGCTCACACCTTTAATACAGATATTAAGTAAAAAAGAAAAATCCATTAAAATATTTCAAAGAAAATAATAATCAGTGACTGTCTGAGCATGGGAAGAGATTAAGTGTTAGAGGAAAAATTTTGGAAACAGTAAATGTATTCATATCCTGATTGGTTTCGTCTTTCAAAGGTATTCAAAACATGGAGACAGACTAGATTGTGCACATAAGTGTTTTACTGTACATCAGTTTTGCCTCAATAAGTCTTCTTAAATTCTGTACAGTTATAGCACTCACCCGAACATAACTAAATAAATGCTTTGTGCTGTTGGTAAAATCAATTAGTAATCCCCTCACCAAAACACACATTATATAGAATACATTTAAAAGTTAGACAGGTCTGATAAGCTCCAAAGCACACAAGCTAACTAATTAAGCATATAAATAAATTAGTCCTCACAATCAATTGCTTTGATATCCAATCTGCCAAAGGCTATGTTACTGACAAAACTGGTTGATACAATTAAAAAATTTATTTTTCTGCGTTATTGAAAGATGTTGACCTTTAAGCAGAACAAATATTTGAAACTACTGGAGATCAAATGTCTAAACTTTACTTTATAAGGACATCTATGGAACATGGAAAATGGAAAATAGAAATTAAATATTGTTTCATTGGAATCAAATTCAGTTCAGTTTCAAAACTATAAAATAAACCATGATTCGCATTCAAAATGCACCTATAAATATTGAGTATTAGCACACTTGGATGCACATTACCTTTCTTTCTATATATTACTGACACAGCAAGCTGACTCAAGGTCAACATTCTGGTAAGAAAACAAAGGTTGTAATGCTATCAATTGCCATTATTTCTCAGGTTTTACAATCTAGAACTAACCATCTCCAAGGTTTGGAGCCTCCATCATTGAAATATAACTACAGGGCTAGAGAGATGACTCAGTGGTTAAGGTGCTTGCCTGCAAAGCCTAACAACGCTGGTTCAATACCTAGTGCCCAGTAATTCCAGATGGACAGAGTAGCACATGGATCTGCAGTTTGTTTTCAGCTGCTGGAGACCCTGGCATGACCATTTTCTCTCTCTCTCTCTCTCTCTCTCTCTCTCTCTCTCTCTCTCTCTCTCTCTCTCTCTCTCTCTCTCTCATCTTCAAAATTAATAAATAATATGCAAAACTAAGAAATATAACTAAATAGAAAAAAATAAGTCTACCAAAATCCTTGGAGACTTTCTGAGAACACTCTCAGGGCCCAGTCTATTTGGGACCTTCAAAGATAAGAAAAAAAAAATTGTACTTTTGGATGAAAAATGCAATAAACAAAAGTGGCTACAGATCTAATTAAAAACTCTAAGAAAAGTAGGATTTTATAGGAATTCTGAAAATTTCAAGGAATTTTTGTTTTCTCACAGTTGGAAAGCTATTTATCTGTAAATTTATTTATTTTCGTGACCAATCACATTTCTAATTTTAGCCTACAGGCATACTCTTTTTTTAATGCCATCAGAAATTTTAGCTATTGTCATCTAGCTTTGGTCTCTATCTTATTCTACCAGAGTTTACTATATAATTACTATATTTTAATGCCAGCATTATGACTTATGAGTGACAGGAATTCATAATGACCATTCCAGAGTCTCAGCAATACAATATCAAGGTGCTAGTATTATAGCTACGTTCTTATTGCTGGAATCACACACCAACCTGGAGTAGCTTACAGGAGAAAAGGGTTTATTCCAGAAGAGGGCTCAATGCAACCGAGGAAGCTGGCTTGCTTCACAGATCCATAGCTGAGAAAGAAAACAAGTACCAACATGCATGAGCTGGACAGGGATGGACTCAACCCCAAAGCTTCTTCCAACAGGGTTCCACCTCCCAAGGACTTCTTTAGGTGGGGTGTAGGTATGATACTTAATTCCAAACACCTGAGATTAGCATGTCAGTTTTCTTGGGACACTAAAGTCTGTCTTCTCTATAGATCCTCACACTGAGGAAGTCAGAAAGCATCTCTGTGGGGTTCAAACATTATACAGGGAGGAAAGGTTTAGATTGTAGAGCAGTGCATGAAACTTCTTTCATGGTTGCCCCAGGTGCTCTGCTTCTCCTTGCTCAAGTATCTCAAGCAGAAAGAAAAGGGTTTTGCAACAAGGGGAGGTGAAAATGAGGAGTGTGTTGGGATTCCCCTGAAATCTCTATTACCTGCTGATCCAAGCTGCCCAGTGCCTTTGAGACATAGAAGAGGGCATCTGTTCAAAGAAAAGGGTATCTGGAAGGAGAGGGCTTTGTTGGCAAATGTGACTATTATAGTTTGCATTGTTTCTGATTGATTTCCTACTACAAATATTGGCAGAGAGCCTTCTTTTTGCAAGAAAATAATGACCCCCCCATCCTCTGTTGGCAAGATAGTGGGTGGAAACTATGGAAAATCTCAATCTCTCTCTCTCTCTCTCTCTCTCTCTCTCTCTCTCTCTCTCTCTCTCTCTCTCTTCCTCTCTTCTCTGGTACACCTATACACAGACACACAACTTAGCCTTTTTGTGGCTACAACAAATACCTGAGAGAAATAATTCAAAGGCTTTATTTCTGCTCACTGTGTTTTATCTCATGCTATATGGCCTGTGGAAATGCAGAGCCTTATGGGTACAGTAATGGATAAGAGCTATTTGCCTCATGGGAACAAAAAGCAGGAAATAAGGGGGCTTTCCAAGATATAGCCCCAGTGACCCACTTTTTCTATGTAATTCTTACCTACTAAAATTTTCACTACCTCGAAAAACAACACCACAAAGAGGACCAAACATCAACACATGTTTGGGACCATTTCAGACTCAAAGAAATGTTTGGGGTCCATGTTTATCCACCGTGCTTCCCCCAGGCACTTCCTTTCATAGAGTTTTGTGGTTGCCTTGTGGCTGAGTCCAGCAGGGAGGATCAGTGATGGAGAGGGAGCAAAGGTCTACACATCCTCTTGTTGAGAAGGGGAACTTCTCATAGCTCAAAACAGCAACAACAGAAAGTTAAGAACATTCACCTTTTATGTGCTTTAGGAAAAGAAGGTTCTGTGAGTATCCCAAAATGAGTTCTTACATAAGTACAGAAAACATTCCTGAGGGATTAAAAGATATTTGTCCAAAATGTTATTACTCAAGCAGATTGTTTTGGCAAAAACTTTTATATGTAAAAATGGAAATCAAGAATATTCCCTATGTGTTTTAAGAAAGAAAACAACCTTAAATGGCATAGCTCAAGGGGCAATTGGGATCAACATCAACAGGTTAGTAAAAAAATAATAAGCGCAGATTTTCAAACATTTAACTCTAAAAAATGTAGATTTTCAAACATTTAACTTTGATAAATTTAAATAGGTTTAAGATCTTTCAAGATATTACCATTAACCTATTTTGACTGAACTATTGACCACTGATATCAGTTATATGATACTACTTTAAGTTATAACTTAATACTGTGGTGATCCATTGCTTCATCTGCATTGCAGAATTTAGGTTCTGGCCTCTATTTTCTCATCTGATAGGACATGTGCTTATTGCTGGGTGGGAAGGAACCTTTTCAGAACACCCACAATACTACCCTCTTTTCAGAGTTGGGCCTGAGAAAACCTCACACTGGGGTATCATTGGGAACTGTCT
>PVHP010027518.1:0-23808 GCA_004024765.1 Zapus hudsonius | reverse complement strand
ATCCAGAGGTACGGACAGGAGAACCTGGCTGATTACTAGTCTATCCATGGTCCCCTGTCACAAGGACTGATCCAGACGACCCATGGAGGAGGTTATCCAGTTGAGGGGGGAGGGGAGGGCAGTGGGGAATTGGGGATAACAACTCATTGTTTGCCCACTAAATAAATGTTGTAACTCATTATGGACAATAAAAAAAAAACAAGCATCAAGTGAAAATTTTAAGAAAGTAAACTGTTTAACTTTGTCCTTGATGAAACATTTTTATTTCTTATTTTCTACTTTCTAATAAGAAGATTCAGTCCTAATAAGGATGCATTTATGAAAAATATGCAGTAAAAACGACAATCTATGGGATGCAGAATTAATGGATGATAAAATGTTAACTGCTGGGAATTATTTTTCAAGTTGTAAACAGAACTTTAGTATTTACTGTGCCTTACATGACTAGAGGTTATATAAATAGATACTTCCAAAAATAAGGTGTCAAAATTTAGATGGACATTTAATATATTTGACCACATTAATAATTATCGATAAATGAAAAAAGTGGAAAGTCTTATAGTACTATGAACTTTTCAATAGTTGTGTGAACTATTGATAATAATAAAAAATAATAATAATAATAAATAATAATAATAAAAAAATTAATTAACTAATGGCTTTCCATGTCTTAACGACTACATGAATATATTATATGTGTCCATATATTAATGCTAGCCTCAGTTTTGGTTAGAGAAGTTTCTGTTTTCAGATGGTGATGATCCCTGGGGTGACTCAAAAATCGTCAAAGTGCTAAGAAAAAGTGAAAAAGTGACAGTGGAGGATTCAGCACTAAGTATCACACCCTACAAGGTTCAGGGACTATTGCAGAAGAGGCGGTAGAAAAAATGTAAGAACCAATGAAAAAAGGAGACTGCTTACAATGCTGTCATCCAGATACAAAGTGATATTAATGACCTCATAGTGGTTGAAGATAGAAGGGAAAAATGATGGCATCAAAATAGATAAGAGATTAGTTGGAAAGAAGGAATTCCTTCCGGGGGGGACTGGGGTGTTGGGAGTGGGAAAGGAGACTGGTGGGATGAGATTATGAAAGTGGTACGTTGTCTATATTTATGGACATAGTGAATTCCAGGTCAGCCTGGGCTAGAGTGAGACCTACTTTGCAAAACCATGGCCCACACCTTTCATCCCAGCACTTTGGAGGCTGAGATAGGAGAATTACCATGAGTTCAAAGCCAGCTTAGACTATAGAATGAGATAAAAGTCAGCTTGGGCTAGAGAGTGATACCCTACCTAAAATAAAAGGAAGAATGAAGCATGAGCCATTATATACCCAACTATAAGTACTACTAATGTTACCAATCAAGCAAGCAAGACAGCAAAATCAATATAGCCACACAGATCAATGCAACATAACTGAAAGGGAAAGATCAGCAGCAAACTCAAACCTCTAAAATGTACAGATTATTTTTTACAAGGGTGCTGAAAACACATACTTGAGAAAGGACGGTGTTTTCAAGAAAGGTTGTTGGGAAAATCAATGTCCATATAGAGGAAGATACTGTCATTTTTTTAAATGGGCTTATTGTTTCCATACAGCCACCTTTTAGGTATTTATGTTTCTGTCCATACATTAATTCTGCTCTCAGCTTTGATCAGAGAAGCTTCTTTTTACAGTGGACAGTGATTACTGTGGAGACTCAAAACCAATAAAAATGATGAGACAAGGTGACTGTTGAAGGCTCAATCCTGAATGGGATGTCTATTTCTCTCCCCCCACCAAACATTGTGAGAGGAGAAGAAAGTACATAAGAGCTTAAAAGCTGGAGAATGGAAAGGAGGGTCAGAGATGCAAAGTCACACAGAGCTGCATGCAAGTTTCAGAACAAACTAGGTGGAAGACATGAGGAGAGAGGGAGAGAGAAACAGGATAAAATAAAATGACAAATTGAATCAAGAACAGGATGAAATATGTAAAGATTACAGCCCTAATAAGGGATTTATATCCACATGTAACAATTTGTATGAACATAAAAAGTGAAACATCTCAATTTGATCACTATCAAAGAGCTAACACACTTCAAAGAATATGCCCAAGTCACAAAAAGTCATGAGAAAAAATGTTCAATTTCGCTGTCATTAGTAAAACAGAAAGCAAAACCACACTAAGATACCATTTAATATCCATTGTATGGCTACTTTTCAAAAATAAAGGAAAAGAAATCAAATGTCAGTAAACCTGAGAACACAATTCAACTCTTGGGCAATGCCAGTGTGATGGTTAAGTTTTGTTGTCAACCTGACCTTTCAAGTAATCTTGGGTGGGTCTCTGAGGATGTTCATAGGAAGGCAGCCTCTCAGTGGGAGGCAGGACGTAAGGAAGCTCAAGGGAGCTAGAAGTAAACATCCTTTCCTGTGTGGGCAGTGCAGGAAGGGAATTCCAGAGACTCCAGAAGCCATTAAGTCTGGGATAGAATTGCAAGACCCCACCCTAGGGCTATATAAAGGTGAAAGATTCTCTCCTTGCCCCCCTGTGTGTTTGCTAGTGTGTGTGTGGTGTAGGTGGTGGGTTTTTCTCTCTGCTTGGACCTTTGAAAGGGGAGCAGCCTCTTTTATATTTTGGAACTTCCCCTATAGCTACAAATAAATCCTTTCCTCCCATAAACTGTGCCTGGTTTGGAGATTCATCCCAGTGGCATGTGGCTGACTGCAACAGCCAGTGAACCCCCTTATGAAATGAGGGTTATAAGGTTACACACAGTAGCCCATCTTTTGCCATGTTTGCTTTCCAGAGTTTCAATTACATAAGGTCATCAAGTGTCTCAGATGAGCTCAGTAGTAGAGTACTCAGCTACCGCACATAAGGCACTGGGTTCAATCCCCAGCAACAACAACAAAAAAAAAAATGGTGAAAATATTAACTAGAAATCTACAAGATTGTATTAGCCAGGGTTCTCTAGAGGAACAAAATCTATAGAATGAATTGTAGTAAAAAGGGGGATTTATTGGATTAGCTCAGAGCAGTTACACAATAGCAGTCTGCAAGCCCGAGAGTCAAAGAACTGGTAGCCACTCAGTCCACATGGCTGGATGTCTCAATCCAGCACTGAAGGTCTGAAGGCTTCCTGGGGAGTCACTGGTCTTCAGTCTAGGCTGGAAGGCTAAGGAATCTGAAGGATAGCTGAGTGGGATAGGTGTACCTACAAGCCATGACAAGCACCAGCAGCCAAGCAGAAGGAGGGAAGAGAGAGATTTCCTTCCCCTTAAGATGAAAGCATCCTGCTCCCTATTGAGAGGGCCACCCACTCTGGGGGAAGGGCTTGTTCTAGAGGAGGGACTTTTTCTTTAGTTAATCCTTCCTGAAAGCAACCATAGAGACCCATCCAAGATTACTGGATTAGTAAGCATCTCAAATTGACAACAAAACAAACATCACAGGGGACATATTTATTCTATTATCCTTTTGAATAGCATGATGACATTTAGTACCTTCTTGCTCTACTTGACATGGGTCACACTGTCAAATTTCCCTGTTAGGAGACATCTTCTTCATAAGAAGGCTGTAATGGCATCATACTGCTTTTATACAGCAACCTTTACTTCTTAGCTTAAACATATGCCAAGTATCTACATCCT
Organism: Zapus hudsonius; assembly: GCA_004024765.1. NCBI lineage: Eukaryota > Metazoa > Chordata > Mammalia > Rodentia > Dipodidae > Zapus > Zapus hudsonius. The sequence goes on along the minus strand of PVHP010027518.1, from coordinate 20,169 downwards.
TCACTTTACTTCTCTTCATAGAGCCCCTGATAACTCACCACCTAAGAACAGGGGCTGGGATGGTGCCTAGTGGTAGAGTGCTTGCATATCATACAAGAGGTCCTGGGTAAGATCCCCAAACAAATAAATAAAATGAACAGAGAAAGAAGCAAATAAAGATAACACATTGTAGTATATATTTTATCATTATATTTTAATAAAATATTGTTCCTGTGCCCAAATTATTCATTGTGACTGGTATCTAAAAATAGGTAGTTTTGAGCCCTCAACCTATGAGATGCTACCATATCTGCAGGTAGTACCACAATAGACTGAAACTACACGCTGCCTAACTGGAAGACTGACTGCTTGGTGTATGGAGAAAGCGCCACACACACCTTGGGTGATGCTCATTGTGATGTGACAACAGAGGAAAACAGATGTTGCTTTGTCTCATACACATGGCTGCCAGATGTCAAACATTACTAATAAGCTTAGAGATATTTTATTGTTCATACAGACAACTTAGGTGAGTTTTATTGGGGAGGGGGGGAATAGGGGAATTCGGGATAACAACGCATGGTTTGCCCACTAAATAATGTAACTCATTATGGACAATAAATATATATTAAAAAAAATGTTCAGAGTACAGTTCAATTATATCTACACTAATCACCACATTATTTCATTTTATTTTCTGTTGCAAAAAATATAATATTTTTAAGTGTAAGAAAAAAAAGAAAAGGGTAAAAAATGGGTCTTTTTCTTTGTATTTCTCCAAAACATGTAGTATATGTATATGTATGTATATGTATGGTTTAATTGCTTTCTAATTCCTTAGCTATCAATAATAGCTACCATTTACTATGTATAAGATGCTTTACATATATAATTTTAAATATGATAAATATGTGCTTCAATACTCCCATTTTATAAACAGGGAAATAGAATTGAAGATTGAATGGCTTATTTAAATTTGCATAGGTAGTAAGTGATTAACCTTAAAAAAATCAAACCAAGGTTTGCAATTGTATATTAGATATAATATATATATATGTAAATCATATATATGTTATATGTATGTTAACACATATATATATCAATTCAACCAATTCCCATTCTGTATATTTGGTTTGTTTTCAGATCACCTTTGCTGATAGCAATGCTACTATGAGCATCATTGGACATACACTTAGACTTGTACGCATATTCCTTTAAAATAAATTCCTATAGCTATAAAAAAATGTTTTTATTGGCTTAAAATTATATATATTAACACAACAATATGCTCAGTGTCATAGGTTATTAGATAAAGCCATTGAATCCATGATGGCATTCCCTTTTATGCATTAGTTATTCTTGGCCCCCCATGACTCTTACATTCTTTCAGCCCCCCCTCTTCCACAAATTTCCCTGAGTCATAGTGGGTGAATTCAGGTTTTCCATAGTTACTAGGTTTGTAAAAGTCTCTAAATTTGTGTTTTGGACAATTTTGGACACCCTTGGTGCCTCTCTCCATTGTTCTTCCATAGGTTATCTGTCTTGCTGTGGGAATAGATGTTTTGCTTGTCATCCCAATTCCTTAGAAGTTGTGTTTTGGATCTATATGGATCATCTCCTGCTTGGGTGTCCTCCATTACATCATGTCCCCTTGGAGGAGTTCCTTTATCCCTGGTTCTCATTGCCTTCTGAAAGATACAAACAGAGTCTCCAGCAGAGAGTGAAATTATTATTGGTCAATTGAGACAAATATTGCTAGGTTGATGAGCATTTGGAGGGTGTAGCCTTTCTGAGGACCTATGGTTAGTGAGGACTTCCTCACGATGATGGGGTTCTTGGTCCCCATTCAAGGTTGCCTTGGGTCCCCGTACCAGTTAGGGGTTCCCTGCCTCTGAGTGGATCTCATAGCCAATTAGCCAGCTATTGATTACCCACCCAGGTTGGGAGCCAATATTACACAGATGGGCACTTCTTGATTTGCTTGTCTGTGCCATATAGCAGAGTGTTTTAAATATTTTTTTGTATCTTTAATTTCTTGGTTTATACTCATACCATACTCAGGTACATACCCTTATTTTTATCTGTCTCATCTTGCTCCTTGCAATTAAGAAATTTTATCCTTACAAACCTCACACTAAGTACTTTTCTTGCTCTCTGGTTTCTACCATACTGCCATTCATCAAGGTCTCACATTTACAGTCAATGGGTTTTTCTTTTATTTTTCTGTGAAGTCCAGTATTCCTATACAAGCTTAATTATTCAAATTAGGTAAAATAATAAATTAAGTGGAATTTTATCAGATTTTACTTATTCTCTATAATCCACTATAAAAAATATTTAATGCTGTGTAAGGCCTATACTTTCAATTGCTGGTCTGGCCTTCTAGCAATGTCACTGAAAAAGTGTGTCTACAGTGGGAACAAATCATTCTTCTACACATATTTTTATTCAAAGCTGATTGCTTGAATCTCATTCATTTAAATTATAGTAAAGTAGATATCATAAGCCGTCAAGAGTTTTTCAAGGAATTCATTGTCTATGCAAGATTGGGAACCTCATAGATAAAGAAAATCACTTGCTCATTAAAAATGTTGGAATATTTCTTTTTCCTTCAGATTATTTATTTCAGTCACTGGTATTAGCACATGTTCCCTATGGGTGAAGGGCCACAAGTCACACCTAATCAAAGCCCTCTGAGAGGGACCTCTGCTGGGGATAGAGCCCACTTTGGTGTTCGAAGAATGTTTTCAGAGGGGATTCCTCTTCCACTGCACAGTAAGTGCTTATGCTAAGAGGTCTGAACTGTTGTGGCAGAATTTGCCTCCACTGACCATGAGATCATCACAGTATGTACAGAAGGGACAGGAGAAGATGGGAGAAGATGGAGAGACCCAGTGGAAAGCATCCAGAGCTTGTTCTTTCCCTGGTTTTCTTGCTATGAAAGTAAAAAAAAAAAAAAACACAATGCTATATTGTTGTAAAGGCATCCTTTTAATTTCACCTGCTGCCTAAGAAAGTAAGGTGCATCCTAGGCAGAGAGGATAAATAAAATTGTTCTAAATAAATAGCTTGTTATGATGTCACTTCCAAAATTTGGGAACAATAAGACAATTTGTAACTTTCAGGACAATCACTCAGCTTTGAGAAAAGAAAGTCCTGGCAGACTAAGATCACACTATGCTGGGCAGCACTTGGCAGGGCTAGGTGCAAATGCAGTAAAATTACTAATTGAAATTCTCATGATCTTATTTGGCTGTTTTTGTTGTTGTTGTTACTGTAAACACTGGAATGCACACAAGTGTCTGTTGAAAGTTAAACAGTCATTTAACATTGCAGTGCATTCTTGGTGTTTCCATTAGAGTACTTGGAGCATGTTTTTCCAATATCAGGTTGATATCACTCCTTATGCTTCATTTTCAGTGGGTGCTAAAAGTATCATTCAACTCATGCATCAATAATTGCCATGAGATTTTTTCAAATATATTATATTAATTCAATTTTTTTATATTTTTAAAAATTATGCTAGCTATGGCTCTCAGTTCTACTCTTTGTGAAAAGCTCTTCTTTGTCTACAGTAAATACTCATCAAAATGAAAACCCTTGACAATATTTCTCAGGCAGCTCCCTGACCTTCCCTTACCTCACTCTCAATGATTCTTCCAGAAGAGTTCCCCTATCACTTCCCTACAAACATTATCACAGGAATACCTCATTATTCATTTTCCAGATCTCTGATGTTGACCTCCTAGAAGGGGAACCCTGGTCCTGTTAACCATCTGTGTATCATGTGCCACACCTCCCAGCCAGAGAACCATGGACCAAGTGCAGTCTGTTTTCTTACTAATGGATGGGCAACAGGATCACTGACATAAGTACCAGATCACTGCAACTTCCTTGAGCCCAAGAACCCCAGTCACTCTCATCCATGAAATGTCCAAAAGATGAGAATTAAAATTTTCCAAACCTTTCCCATAGATATCCACTCAAATCAGTTTGGGCAACAGTGGAGCTAAAAATTGGGGAAAAAAAGTACAAGTAACAAAGACAATATGAAGGAAGGGAAGACTCTTTAGGGAAAATCACATATTTATTTCAAGACATGATAAAACCTTAATGCCTTCTGTTCCAGACTGGTGGATGTCGTTCCACCTGAGTGTGAGGTGGGAATCAGCATGGACTCGATGAGAGATGATTGATCCAATAATCAGCATCTGAGGCATTGCCCACATCACTATCCACATGCAAGGACTTCAAGTCATCATGACAAGAACCATGTTAATATTCATCAGAAAATGGATAATCAGGGTGGTCAGCAATACTAAAATAAGAAACAAAACACCCAACATTATCTCTTTGATCCATTTCTGCACTGTAAATGGCAGGAATCTATGGAGGTGCCATTAGGGTTAAAGTTAGTAATTTTATTTCTTGAGAAGCTATGGAATCTGCTATCCTTACTTTCATGAATTTGACTTCATGGGAAATATTTCTAAAATATCATCAATAAATATTACAAATTATAAGTCACTCCCTAGAGAACACAGAGAAACAGCCATTTATACATTTTCATCCCCCATGGCTTCATCTGCCAATTTATTGAAGCAACCATATGACATGCTAAGTCAGGTCCAGGCATCAATCAACACAAGAAGAATTTAGAGTGTGTCGTTTAAGGCTACTAGTTTCACTTCCATATAATTGTAAATTATGTACTCACTGTTCATCACACACAACATACTGCTTATAGGAAAGAATGTCATTAGGAACATCGATTTCCACGTCCAAGGAGCTTACCAACACCACACATCTTTATATTTTAACAAGATTATAAAATATAAAGTGATAAAATTCATCACTCATTAAAATATTTAAGTAGCAGGAATTACTAAGTGCTTGGTCCTCTCTAACTTGTACTATACCCCCTCTCTATCCTTCCTTTCTCTCCACTAATAAAACGACTAGCAGTGATGATATATGTGGCATTTTGTTGCATAGTTCTGTGAATTATGTCTTCTTTCAAATATTATAGGTTTATTCTATGCCCATTATTAAAGGAATTTTATATGTTTTTTTACCTTAATTTGTGATATGTACACAGTGTCAGATTCTAGAACCTCAGAACATGAGGGAAGACTAAAGATCTTTGAACTGCAATAAATTTCTTCAACAAAGCAGCTTTTCCCTAATCATTTCTCCCTTAGTTTCAAACTCTTTCCACATAAACTTTATCTTTAGCATTAAAATATCCATAATTCAAAATTTTAAAAGAAATGTTATATTAATGGTTTTAATGGCAGCTTTCCAAAGACCAAAACACTCATTGGACACATTAAAAAGAATGGAAGAGACTTGAAACCTCCATAAATTAAGGAAAACTGGTTACCAAAGTTACTTACAACTCAAGAGAAGCATATCTGAAATTTTTGTTCAGGCCATCTAGGATTTTCATGTCTTCTGAAGGCAACTGGAATTCAAACACCTGTCAGGTAATTAGAAAAGTTTCAGCATACTTAAAACACATATTTGCAAATCTTTAAACTCAAAATAAATTGTATGTAATGTTGTAAGGGTGATATATTTTAAATACGAAAAATTTCTGAAAAGTATTAAGGGCATCAGGAAAAACACTAAAGTGGCTCATGAATATCATGTGAAGGTTAAAAGAAATCATTTTGAAGATGTGTGGAGGCAGAACAGTACAGGGAGGAGGAGATAACAGAAGCTGGAGAAAAACAAAGGCTACATTATTCAGAGATGGAAGCATCCTGAACACAGAAGTTTCAAAAAAAAATCCTAGACCATGGTTCTAAAACATATAACTCAGTAACTTCCATGAATAAAATTGCCTTTATATTACCTGATTGTTGGAAGAGTCAAAATGTGAACAATTTTCTTCCAGAATAACTTAAGGCTTAAATGTTAAGGCTGGAATTGTGCTAATACTTATTTCATCTTGTCTGAAGACAAAGGACCTGTCTTGAGGATATAACTGACTATTTTGGGGATACTTCGGTATAAGAGTGATTTTTACTAATGGCTAAAATGATCCATTCAGAAACCAATGGATCATTAGGATTTGGTAGTTTGCTACAAATAGTGAATGAGAACGAGAAGAAGCATAGAATTCTAAATATCACGAATGAGGCAATGGTGAATCTACAAAAAACATCTGTGAATGTTTCAGTGTAATTTTAAATTGCCAAAGCAAAAGAGAATGCTTTCAAAAGGGGATCAAAACTGTCATTTCACTATGAATAAATCTAACAAAATAGATAAAAATTCCCTAACATAAAAAGTTAACTGAAATATGTGGAAAGATTAAAAACTGACAATTCATATCAAATTTATAGATTGGAATCTTTACTATTTTAATCAAGGTAGACACTGTTATGTGACCAAAATTTTATGTATCAGAAATTGTGTCAAGAACAGCCTCAATAATATTTTTAAACATAAGATTGAAATCAAAACAACTACAATTTTAAACAAGATTGGCACAATTCAAATAGTGAAGTAAATAAGAGAATGCAAAGAGAATCCACAAATAGAAATTATATAACAGGCAACATTGCATAGTCATTTAGAAAATTATTTTATTTGGAATATTATATCATATAATTGCAAAAATCTCACTTCAATGAAAAAAATTGAAATAAAACACTGTAAAGCTTCTATAAACTAATCATATATATAATATATGATATGTTAGATATATAATATATGATATGTTATGATATTGTATATATATATGTATATATATATATATATATATAATTTCTGTTCTCAACAGCAGAAAATCAAGGACAGGACAGGTAAATGTATAAAGACAACAATGAGAAAACTTGGACATGAAAACAAACCACAGACAAAATAAAGATGGAAAATTTTAGGGAGAAGATTGACCAACAAGCACATCGGAATCAGCAAAACAATTAATATGGAGAGCATTAATATGGAAATGTGGCATGCTGATTGGAGTCTATCTTTCCTAGTTTCTTCGAGTTTCAGCGACATTCCACCTTTCTCCACAAACAGGTGGTTTCTATTTCCCTACCCCTGAATAGTGGATGTTTTCTTTTTTAATTGCATTAACCATTAGATTCCAGAGATTCTAGAAATTAGCAGGAAAAAAATGGTGTCCTAATTATTTGCCTAGGTTTCAAGGATTCCTAAGTACCTAATCAGTGTTATGATGAAAGGCGATGTGAGCAGGTGAAGCCCGGGCCTGTTGGCTGGTTGATGAAAGCTATTTGAAGATAAAGCATTCCAGGCAACAGCTCAATCAATATCCTAAGGCAAACACGACTCATTTTTCCTGCAAATATATATATTATTATTGTGTGTATACTTGAGTGAATTCACCTTAGATGGATGACTCACAGAGTTCAGGCTAAGCAGAGGAAAAATTTCAAATCTGAATCAAAAGTTAACTGGATAATTTCTACTTTAAACCTCTTCATTAGGGCTGCTGTTGATAATGGCATGACAAAGGTTTCCTGGTTGAAAATTAAAGATCATCAGTTGTGAAAATAGGCAAGACTGGAAGATGCAGTTAACCAGCGAAGAATCTTAAAATGGATAATTATATTGATATTGGAAGTGTCTATGCAGGAAAAATGGAAAATTAAACCATAATAATTTTTCATGTAGGAAACGACCATATCCTAAAATGTCAAATCAAAAATGAAAAAAGAAAACACTTTCAAAGTACTACATAATACATGGCTGGCTTGTTGCTGAAGCCCTAATCTCTGTTCTCTAATGTTTCTTATGTTACAGAGTAGGAGAGAACACTCCTGAAATACCTGATTACTCATATACAAGGGAAATGCTAGTGATATTAACTTGACACAAAATTGTCCTAAATTTCAAAGAAGCAGGTGAGGGATACTATGTGAAAGGCCCAAGGCCTACAGCCCCTCACATCACCTGTAAATTCTCCTTGATCTCATTCTCCTTGTAACTCTGGGCCAGGACCACCACCCCACGCTGAAGCTGGTAGCGAAGGGCAATCTGGGCAGGACTTCGCTTGTGCTTTTTGGCCATGGCACCAAGAACTGGATCCTCCAAGAGAACAGGAGCGCTTGCATCCACCCTGGAAGGGAACACAGAAATGGTCAAGTCCAAAGACCGAGGGTCTGCTCTGTGAGAAGGCTTCCAAACCCATTAGACCTGGGATCATCAGAAGCTGGCCCTGGAATAGAAACTTCTGGATCTTCAGGGATTTTCTCAGAAATGGAAGTTCTTCCCTCTCACCCAGTCAGTTCAGAGAGAACTTCTGAGAGTAATTTAATGGAATTCAAAGTATTTCAAGCATTTCATCAGCACTGGTGTTTGAGGTAAACCCCTGACTGCCCTGATTATCAGCGCTTAGGTCGTTGAGATCCCAGAGCAGAGTAGGCAACCAGCACAATGTCTTTGGATTTGCAGTAATCCAGCAGTTTGCTCTGGTTCAGATAAAGGTGGCATTCTACCTGCAGATGGACAAGAAAGAAATCAATCAGACAGAAATTCTAGATTTAACATTAAGGACAAATTTCAAGAGAAAAGAATGTAAACAAAAAAATGGGTAACACTTTGAGTTCATAGGACTAATAAAATGTAATAATAAATAAAAATAATTTTATATCTTTGTTACTAGTATAGGATAAAATTTATTATCCTGAGATATATCAATTTTATGGACCTGATCACAATGGTAAATTCTAACTTGCAATACAAAAAGAGATGAAAAATTATAGTTTTGGGTAAAAAATCATTTCTCTCATACATTGACCTTATACTTGACCAGAACTCAAGAATTTGATCAGACTCATGAGAGAGAAAAAGGCAGAAGCACAGCACAAACAGTTTTGCAGCATCCTACTTGTGAACTTTTGCATCAAAAATAAAAACTACAGAAAAGGGTGTTGTCTGAGTTGGTGCATAAGTGTGAGCACCTGAGTTCAGATCCCCAGGACCCAGGTCAATGCCAAGTGTGGTGGCACATACTGCGACCTCGGTCCTCTGGAGGCAGATATCCAGGGAACACTGGCAAGCTACACTAGCCAATTCAGTGATCACAGGCTTCAGTCAGAAAGTCTGTCTCAGTAAATAATTTAGAGTGCATTTCAGAAAGATGTCTGACATCAACCTCTGGTCTCTACACAAACATGTCAATACACATGTACACCCCACAAATAAAACATCCACATTCACATGAAAAATAAAGTAAATATGTTCTGAGATACAAAGTTCACAAAACTCAATGTGATCACAAGAAAAGATTTACAGAAAGGCTGAAAAGTATTTTTCCTTTGCGAATTGAGATTATTAAACTATATTATCAGAAAACTTAATTTCCAAGAAAGGTGTTAAAATTCCACCTGATTTAATAACTACATTTATTCCTGCAATGATAAGTAAGTTTGTTTTGGCATTAAGATTACTGTTTATCAAAATAAGTCATAATTAAAGAGGAAAAATCAGTGTTCAATGCTGAGTGAAGCAATTAAATCTCACATATATCACTGATGGCTAGTCAATCATTATGTGAAAATTTGTCTTGGAATGTGATCTTCTTTTTGGGACTTATCAGCCAAGCTATTATTAACAATTGCACTGGAGGAAAATTTATATTAACAAGGAAATATTTGGCTATGGCTACTTAACCAAATAATTGAGCAGATATCAATAACTTGTTAGCACCTGCTTCCTACTGGAATGCTATTTAGGACACAGTGCATTTCGAAGACATTGCTACTCAACATTGTTGGTATTTAATGTAATAAATATTTTAAACTGATTTATACTTCACAGAAAATGGGAATTTAGAAACAAGTAATAGACATCATGACAATTTTTAAAGAAACTTTGAATTTTAAAAAGCTCCTGCCTTGATATCCTAAAGGAGAGGACTGAGTAACCATTTCATGGTAAGAGATCCTTAGAAATATGATAAAAAAAAAGCAATGTATGAAGCACAGTTGGAGCTTAAAAAAAGAATAGGAAACATGTTTTAGAAAGTCATTGGGAAATTTAAACATTGATAGGTCTAGATTATATAAGAGAATTACTGTTTTAAAAATATTATTTGCTTAAGATCTCCTGTACCTACATGCATGCATGCATGCCTGCATCTACATTCATGACTACATATACACATGCCCTGCAGCATAAACCACACGATTGTGCTGTTTTACATCTGCCTGTTCATGGATACTAGATAACTGAGCCCAGGCTTGCAGGTCTTGTAGTCGGCCGCCTTTATACTAAGAGGCATCGCCTACGCCCTGAGAATTATTGTTAATTTCTCTGGACATAATAATATGAATTTCACTAGGTTTGAGAATATCTTCATTCTTGGGAAATGTTTTCTGAAGACTCTGATGTTGAATACTCAGATAAGGTATTTTTGAGCATCATCATGATGTCATGGATATGAATAGAGATGTAGCCACATAAATATCTGTCCATGTGACAAGCTGTAAATACTTTTGAATATTTGTTAGAAAATGTGAACATTCTGTATGAGACTATCAATTATTTGGATTGATTGACAAAAATATGGAAAACATTTTGGTAAATTTCACAAATACATTGAAAGGCAAAATGTTGTATTATTATGGAAAATGTTAATGATCATTGCAAGTTGTATTTCCTGTGGAAAGCCATTGTTCTGAAGCCAGATAATAATAATAGAGTGATTGCTCATTATAGAATTTCCACAAGCTTGGTCAAAACATGTCAAATGAGGAAAACCTCACTTTGAGTCAAAGTTAGCACAGAGTGCTACAAAGCATCGCAGACCTTTATTCACACATCCAGGGACCCTAGCCTCTGATCAGACAACAGCTTGGACAAACCAGGATTGCCCTTATTCACATGACCTTCTTAGCTCAGCCTTATTTACATGACAGCAAGTGAATGAATGGAAGTTACAAGTACATCATCTCAGGCTAATCTACCAAAATTATATATCAGCCATTCTGGAATGCTCTCATTTACATGGCATCGATTATATGCCAGGAAACTCACCTTTACCAAAGAGTACTTCTCCAAAGTGGAGAACTCCACAGACCATTGCCCGAGGCTGCAGGGTGACTGCTGGCCCTCATTCCTCTTGCAATGTTAAAGAATAAATTAATTTGTTGCCTGTGTTGGTCTCTGATACTATAGTGGCCACTCCACTACATCTTTTAATACAAGCTCTGAGCTCCATGATGAGAAGGTATCAAAAAGTAAGTTAAATACAGAACCAGTAACAGGATAAATATGGGCACTTAAGATGCATTTCTATGTAAGGTTAGAAAAGCAGAGGAGAGAAGCTAGGAGGGGGAGTCCTCACTGAGTCCGTTTTATGTTCTCTAACTTCCTAAGTGAATTTACAACATTCACATCCAAATAAACAGGTGATGAGGTCAGTCTAATGTGGAAGGATTTCATAGTTTCTAGATCATTTTCCATGTAGTTTGAATGGAAAATGTTCCTCATACCCCTTGTATTTGAATTCTTGGTCCCCAGCTTGTAGCTCTGTTCAGGAGGCTGGTGAAGCTTTGTCATTAGAAAGGTTGTAGAGCCTTGGGAAGAACCTTGCTGGAGAAGGTATGTGGTCAGGGGCAGTTGTAGTTCGTCCCTTCTTGCTACAGTCAACTCACTCTCTCTGCTTCCTCCCTGCTGATGTGGAGAAGTGGCACCTGGTTTTCTGCCCAAGCCATGCTGTTGATGAAACTTCCTCTCAAAATTATAATTTCTAAATAAACCATTTCCTTCCTTAAGCTGTTTGTGGTTGGGTGTTTTGCCTGGGCAAGGAGAAGGTAATTGCTATACTTTTCTTTGTTAGTAGGCCTCTGTTCTAGGACCCTGGCACCAGAGACATAGTGTGAATGTATGTCTCCCATAGCCTCAGGTATTTTTTGTTAAGGGTAAAACATCCTGCATACATCTCTAGCAGCCTGCTGAAAGGAGCCTGTCACTTGGGGCAGATCGATTCCAGCCTAAAGGTGGAAAGAACAGTATGAACTCTGGTGGTGTGCATTTACTGCTTCTGGTGTTTTTCAGCTTTTCTCTTTGTTTTGATGTATGGAAGTAAGCAGTTTCTTCCACGATTGATGGAACCTCTCCTGGATCTGTAAGCTTGAAATAAATCCCTTCTTCCTATATACTGTGTCTGTTTGGAAATTAGTTCCAACAGCATGGAGCTGACCAGACATAATAACATGAAAGACAAAAACAACCAGATTCCAAACAACCCCTTAATATCCTATATCCACTATTTTGATTTTTCCTGCTCAGTAATGTTTTCCTAGATTTCATACTACACATCATTCATTTACAAGTACTTAAACCTATGCAATATCTACTCATTTTCCCTAGCTTAGGAAAAACTATTTCATCCCTGAAATATCATTAATGAAGTCTTCTTCCTGGAACACATTTAAGTCTGTTGGTTTTGCATCAGTTGATCACTCACTCATGTCCCTATTGTCACCTAGACTTTAATAGTCAGAAGTACAATATAGAATCTCTCATGTCCTTAGAGACAGTGGTATTGCTCTTAGAATATGCTTTTTCATGAAAGTTAAATGAAAGGAAAAGAGGACACGCTGTACAGAAACAAAGAAATTTCTTAGAGATAGGATGCTGAGGGCTCACCTGGTTACAGACGGGCTTATGCTTGAGTCCAGGTTTATTCAAGATTTTCTCCAGCTGCCTGTGGTTAAAGTTGGACACCCCGATGGACTTAGCCAATCCTGCATCCTTACACTTCTCCATGGCCTTTGGAGGAAGAGGTTGTGAAAAGTCACATTTATACATTAGTATAAATGCAAAATGAAATAGTTATAAAGAACACTGTTCAGAACTGGACATATAGCTCATGTTCTAGGTGCTGGGTTTGATCACTAGCACTGAGAAGAAATAATGGAACACTACCTAGGGGATCACTAGACTTGGAAATGAAGAAGACAAAACAGTGAAAATTATAGAAGAAAAAAGTGAAAGCCAAAAGGGAATTCTGGTGTCCTCACTAGACAAAGACATTGCTGCATATGGTGGTGAAATATGCATATTCCTATTATCTTCAGTAATTCCCCTTCTTTTCCCTCTTATATTTTAGGAAAGCATTCTTCCCGCCCACTTCAGCAAACTGCCTTTGTTAATATGATAAAGTCTAGACCAAAGGGCACAGAGTCAATTTTCTTAAGCTGTTGTATACAAATTTCCTTAAAATTGAAACTTTTTATGCAGGAAGGATGTCATAAAAAAGTTAGAAATTGAGTTTTCCTTATGACTTAGGAAGTAAACCAGACTTGAGATGTAAACACCTCACTATAACAGGGTGAACTGAGGATTAAAATTTAGATAATGCCTAGTGAGTCACCACCTAGGCTGGGCTGGACTTTTTGGCCATGTGGCTTCCTTAGAGTGGCCCATGCTCCTGTAAGTAACCCCTCACCAAAACTCCTGTAAATAACCCCAGTGAACTATCTGATACATTAAGCTTGATTTGGATGCAATCATTTCTTTAGTCGGTGGTCAGTTCCTTACCTGGGGGTGAACAACACATGTTCACAACTCTCCAAGAAAAGTTAACAGCACTAGCACAACCTGATTCTTCCCCTCTCAGCCTCCTCTGTTATCCCTCCTTCAGGTACTCACCTCCCAAGTGACGCAGAAATCAACTGTGTCCAGTAATGATTTTCCATGTTCATCTACTGGAAAGAGTTCTTCCCCAGGCTGGAATAGAAGAAGTCATTGCAACAATCACATCAAAATGTGTGTTACACATCAATATTCCTACCACTACCTGGGTAAGAGAATGCTAAACACCCATTTAAAGTGGAGAATCCCTTCATAGACTTGTATTTACAAACTGATTTGCAGATGTAGTTATAAAAACTATTTTTAGGTGCTTGGGCTGCTCTCTTCTCTTATATAAGTTATATAGATTATTATATGATATTTTCACAGATTCTCTGGTTTATTTTTGACACTTTGCCAGCTCCTTTATACACTCCTGTTGAAATATCTCTTCAATCTTGTCAAAAGCTAAATAATCCTTGATCCTTATCTCCTTGAACACATGTGGTTAAAAGGGCAGCTGTGGAAAAAAAAAAAAAAGGGCAGCTGTGTATACCAAACATGGTCATGGTGGTTATATACCGAGTTTACGTTGGTGATGGAAAATGAAGAAAAGCTGTAAATTGTTATTTACCTTTAAGTATAAACTGTCTCAGGCCATAATTTCCACCACTTAAAAAATGCTATAATAAAGCCCTTGGTTGCAAGACTGCTGACCTGAATTGGATCCTACCCAGCACCCACATAAAGCTAGTCCTCAGGGAATGCACACATCTGTGATCCCCAAATGCCTACAGCAATAGGAGGAAGAGTCAAAAGAATCCAGAAATTCACAAGCCAGTTTGGCACATTCAGAGCAAAACAAAGAAGGTAGGGGAATCTGGAAAGCTTGAGGTTTCCCTCTTACCTCCACATAGAAATATGAGCACACATTTAAATAGATAAATATGAAAAATCCCTAAACTATCAATATTACATCTGAGTGTGGTGGCTCATACCTATAACCCAAGTGCTAAGGAGGCAAAGTTAGGAGGATTACCATGATTTTGGGGCTGTGTAAATGAATTCAAAGTCATTCTGCATCGATGAAATGAATAAAGAGAGAATGAATTTGGAATGAAACCCAAGGAAACATCTAGTACTGACCTAAGGAGTATGTACACAGTGGCTTGTCTGCAGATCACTTCTTTTTTTTAATTGAAAAATGAATTTAATGTAGAGATACATAACATTTTCAGGTCTAGAAATTCAGTGAAGATGATGGTGAAATAAATCCTTTAAATGGATAAATTAGTCATAAATCAAAACACCTATGTGAAAGTAGCTTTTTATAATAGTGGTTTCTTTTTTTAAAATTGATATCTTTATTATGAATAAGTACATACTAGAGTCCTTCCTTGGAGTGCATACTGGAACTGCCCATATATTAGGGGGAACTGCATCAGAAGTACCCAGTTTTTCTTTTTCTCTTTCCCCTTTGTGCATTGTTGATGAGGGGGGCAATGTCTCTGGATATTCTCCCCGACCATGGCTCTGACATTCTTTCTGCTCCCTCTTCTGTTCAGTTCCCTTCTAATCTGTTATTATAGCCATTGCTTGTACTTCTCACCTCAGAATCCTATAAGATCTTTTATATAACCTACCTTGAGAAGTTTACATACATATATATGGTTTATATGAAGTTACAATAGAAACATCTCACACAACCATAAGAATAATGTCCATGCCTACTGACACATTTAATTGTGATGGTAATTCAAATCACTCACCTTCATTGGCACTGGACAATGCATGAGGTAGAGGTCAACATAATCCAGCTGAAGTTTCTTCAAGGATTTTTCCAAATTTGTTCGCACCAGCTCAGGCCTGTGAAAGGTGCACCAAAGCTACAAGGGTTGAAAGAGGGACGTTGTGCTGGATTAGTAAATTCTTATTTCACCTGATATTGACACGTGTTTTGTGTGGTGGGAACATGGGACAAGAGAGAATATTCCCTTTGCTCAGGGCTTTCATTGATCCAAACTATCCATGTGAACTTGATTACGTGTTTGATTATTTTCGGTCAATCTAATGAAAAATAAAAGTAAATGCTTCAAAAGATACATTTTCTACCAACTACTAATAATATATAACTTCTGGGTTATATCACAATTACAATACTTGTAGTGATTATCTGGATTATAAAATATTATAATCAATATTATATATTGATATATATAATCAAAATTATATATTCAATTCATTAACTGGAGAAAATAAACACCCTATGGTATATGAAGGGAAACATCCTGTGAATATTTTAATGTGTTGGACAGAAACCAGAATATTTTAATTGTATCCTGTTTAATACAAAAAGTCCTTTTATATCATTCTTTGATTTTTACCAAATTAAAAATTAATATTCTGAATTATAACAACTTTTAGAAATCTATCCAGGAGATGTGGAAGACCATAATTACATATTGTTATCTGAATTTATAGCTATGGTTAGGTCACACCGGATTGATTTGTGGCTAGAAAAGTAAAGGACATTTAAGTTACAAATTTTTGGAGAGTAAAGATTAAAACATAATCTTTCCCTGTTTTGATATATGATCTAAGAAATAAAATTATATGTGAATAAGATATATAAAAACATGCACATTTCACTCATTATTGATCCAATAATATAATTTTTGCTTATATCACAATACATCAATGTGTATAGCGACCAACAACACACAATACCTTTGAAGTGAGGAATATGTCTTCTCTCTTCACAACACCCTCTGCAATCCTTTTTTGAATGGCCTGTCCTACCTCCTCTTCTACTTGGTAAACATAGGCAGTATCAATATGGCGGAAGCCAGCATCTAAGGCCAAGTTTGCAGCCTCCAATGCCTTACTCTGAGGAACCTAGAGGAGGAATACAAAGTAAGATTTGAAGAAATACGATCTGAGAGGAAACTCAGAGTGAGTCAAATGTGTGTATGTGTTCTAGGATACATACATACACACATACATATATACATACATGCATACATATATGGGTTACAAAGTAAAATGAACACAGGGAAAGGCTCTTTGGGATGAAATACCTAAGAAATAGAGTATAGCTTTATATGAGTCTTCTCCCAATGAAGGCATACAGAAGATAGGAAATTTGGTTTGGAGAGATGGCTCAGTGGCTAAGGTGCTTGCCTATAAAGCAGAAGGAACCGAGTTCATTTCCCCAATGTTCATATAAAGTCAGATGCACAAGGTGGCACATGTGTCTGGAGTTCATTTGCTGTGGCTGGAGGCCCTGGAGGGCCCATTGTCTTTCTCTCCCTCCTATCCTCCCTCCTTTGTTCCTTCCCTCCTTCCCTCCTTCCCTCTCTCCCTCCCTCCTTTCTTCTCTCTCTCTCTGTTTCTTTCACTCTCTCAAATAAATAAATGAATAGAAAAATAAATAATTTTTTTAAAAAAGAAGTTAAGAAATTCCTTCTGTACTGAGGGTTGACAGTACATGGGAGATCTTATCTATATACAATACTTTTTGGTCCTTTTATATTCACATTTCTCTTGATTTCTTTTTATTTTATACGTCCCACTTTCCACCATCATGACTCTGGTGGTTTGAATGTGAAATGTCACCCAGATGTTCATGTGTTAGAAAGTGAGACATGGGAAACTCTCCTC
The DNA here is from genome assembly GCA_004024765.1 of Zapus hudsonius. NCBI lineage: Eukaryota > Metazoa > Chordata > Mammalia > Rodentia > Dipodidae > Zapus > Zapus hudsonius. Next base: position 2,970 of record PVHP010027518.1, on the reverse strand, counting down.
CACCCAAGGATGACAGTGACTATGAAATGCTGAAGGGTGCACATAAAAGACTGAAGAACTCTCCAACAGTTATCTCATTGATCTTTTCACAAAAATTTCTCATGTACCTAAATCTTGCATTATGTAAAGAAAAAAAACTGTTGATTTTAATTGTAGAAATAAACAATCCATTATCCCTCTCACCAGACACAATTAACATCAAATTAAGAAACCTGACAAGCAACGTTCTGACCTGTGATTATAACCTTTCCTACCAAGCTCAGAAGCATTGATATGGGAGAAATACAGCGTGCTGAAAAATTAGTAGGTGGCGATATAATCCAACACTGATATAGAGCAAACTTTAATCATCTTCTCTCTCTTTTTTTTTTACATGGAATAGGCCTAGCCTGGGTAAGCTGAGAGCCACATGAGCCCCCCCCCCACCCAGAGTCTTGCGGGAAACTAGTAAATAGACATTCCTGTTCTCTTTGCTTGACCCCACAACATACCACTGCTCTCACCTCCTCAGGTTTATAGGTGCCAAAGCCCAGGGCAGGAATGAAGTGGCCATCATTCAGTTTCACACTGTGAGGTTTGGAAGCCATGGCCTGTCGCTCCTCTGCATAAGCAGGATCTGATTCTTCTGCTGCCTTCAAGGGACAGTGAATAAATGAAAGTCAACTTCCTCTCTAATGGTTAACCAATACTCTTGCCAGTGTAATGTGTAAATGAAGGTACGGCCTATCTGAAATATAAATAATAGCCTGACTTGTCTAATGATTAAACAATATTACTGTCTGTCTAAAGCGCAACCAATGGTATTGCCAGTTAAATGGTCTAGCAATAGAAAAGGGGAAGGAATGAGGTGAAAGCAATATCCATATGTGAGAAGGTAATTAGAGCCATTTCCAAATGCATGAAAGATAAGTTTAAGTAAATGACTCTACAGTTGTTGTAGTCAGCCACTCCGCTGGGATGAATCTCCAAACCAGGCACAATTTGGGGAGGAAAGTATTTATTGAAGTAACAGACCCAGGGGAAGTTAAGGAAAAAGGCTGGCACTCTGCATAGATCCAAGCAGAGAGAGAGAGACAGAAGCCCACCACCAGCACCTCAAGCAAGCACACTCCAAACTAGCAAACAAGAGGAACTCCAGGTTTGAGCTCAGATTGCTTTTTGCATATGTAAAGCTAGAATTCCAGACCCACCCCAGAATCACCTTAGGGCTGAACCCTAGGATCAGGCCAAGGTGACACACCTCCTCCAGCCAGAACTGGCTGAAGACAATTTACAATTATAATAAACTTTTGAATCTATTGGGGGACATTATTCAAACTACCACAAAAGTCATATGTTTTTTAGTAAATTCTCAATCTCCTGTAAGTTGTTGTAACTTGTTATATTAGTTTAATTTAATTGATCATTTGTTAGACTGAAATTTTTAGAAACCTATTCTCATTTTAGGGTAGGTCTTAAGTGTCCCTTTCACTTCAATCCCAGCAGTAGTTTAGGTTCATGCACTCTTCAAAGAGAAGAATACAATGGGACACAGTAATACAGCAAGCAGTGAAGAGTTCAACCTAAGCACACTAGGAAGCAAGAACACACTTCTGAATGAGAGCAATAGCATCTGGACCTGCCAGGAAGGGCTGCTTCTCCTCTTCCTGGTTATCCCCTCTGCTGTGTTCTCCCCACGGTGGGCACTTCAAGGAAAAGGATATTCTTTTCTTGGAAGCCCATTTGACCCAGAATTCATTCTCAGTCTATGTATAGGATGCAAAACTATACATGTGAGCTAATCATCTCTAAATTGAAAAGCTTCCTTGGGTGGGATAACAGGTCTGTAATGCTCTCTTGAGAAGAAGTTCCTGAAGCAGGTTGGAACTGACCTAGCTAGAACTTCTCATCCTGTTATTTAAGGACTATGCTGGGTACCATGATATGGCCCAGCATGAGTTGGCTACCAACAACTATCTGTAGCACCCTGTTTTCAGAGCCCTGTATTGACCAATATAAAGTGACCACCTTCTACTTTTTTTTATTCTCCTGTGTTAGGGGATGTATTGATCAGCTTCTCCCAGGGGTAACCTTTGCCTCACACTCCTCCCTTTATGAATTGGGGCTCTGAAATTTTCTAACCACTTCTTGCTGTGTTATAGTATGAGGAACCGCCTCCATGTCTTATGCCATAGATTCTCCATGTCATGATAAACCAGGGTGCGCTTAATTTCATTCCTCACAGACTGTTTTTCTTTTTTACCAACGTCTAGTTTAAGTGCTAACACAGACTATTTCACATGAATAAATCCTCCAAATGAGATCCAATATGCATGCTTTACAAAGGATGGGGGCTGTAAATTAAGAAGAAGAAAACTAGGGTTGGAGAAATGACTTAACAGGCAATGCCTAAAGACACGGGTTGGATTTCCCAGTACCAACATACAGCCAGCTGCACAGTGGTGCCTGCATATGGAGTTTGTTTGCAGTAGCTAGAGACCCAGGCTCATGCATTCTCTCTCTCTCTCTCTCTCTCTCTCTCTCTCTCTCTCTCTCTCTCTCTCTCTCTCTCTCTCTCCCTCTCCCTCTCTCTTTCTGCCTGTAAATAAAAATATTTTAAAAGGTAGATAATGAACATAGGGAATGTATCTCAATCTACCTTTCATCCATAGAATAGATAGAGCTAGAGGATGGTATAATCAACATGAATGTATTCATATGTGATATATCATTCCATTTTTGCATCATAATAACACAAGCTCTATGGAGAATTGTGTCAAAATTCAGGCCATCTCCAAGAGGCCAGGTTTCTTCATCCCAGCTCATATTAAAGGCCATGCTGCTTTGCAAAAGAATCACCTCTCTTTGAGAGTGTCTGGATCAAACGTACCCCAGTTCTCTAGGATGCAGCCAAGAGCATGTCTCTGAGGAGGTGGAGGCAGGCCTGGTGTGCACCTGAAAGGGGAAGGAAAATGACTCAGCAATTTGGCA